>JAZHYW010025199.1:0-28812 GCA_037355805.1 Ixodes ricinus | reverse complement strand
AGGAGCCCAAAACAGTGAATATTTGCGCACATCTCCGAGAGATTCGGGAGTAAAAGGTAGTAAGTAGAGACAGCGAATGCAATTGCGGAAAAACTATACTCGTCTTTACCTCCAGGACTTCTGTTGCAACTCAAGAACAAAAAGAGACGTACCCCTTCTACGTGGAGGAACTTTAAATGATAAATAATTCGGTACTCTTGTGAAATGTAAGCACGCCCTCTCTATCCATTCCCGTGGTCTGCATCATCATTTCATAGGCCGCACATGAAGTCGGTCAGCTGCTCTAGACGAGGGTGTAGTAGTCTGCACAATTTTCGCACAGTGCATATTACAGCCTAAAGTGCTTCCCGAGGGCCTGTGCACATATCCAGCTGATTTTCGTTTCTGTCCGTGACCGTCTTTGCATAGTTAATCTAGAAATATTCTCAGGAATTTGTTGAAAATTAAACCAGCCAAGCGCTTTGAGTAACTCTTGTCAATGCCCTCTGGGCAACTTAGGATTGGCGCGTCTTCAAGATAGGGTGCAATGAGTGGTTTGCAGAACTTCGTGCACATTTGTACGCGGAAATAGCTTAACAGCCTTAAAAAAAAAAAAGCAACAATGTTGTTTAGAAGTGCAAAGAACCTAGGATTTGGATAATGAAGTCCGCTTTTATCCTGGCCTCGCAAGAAGACGAACAGAGGATCACCTCTGCTACACGTAGTCAACAGCATAACACAGGCTTCGCACCCAAACTCACTAATGAGTTTCACCAGATAGCCCCCGACGTACTCCAGACCAGAGTATATATGTCACGGATGGAGATGGAGCGCAAGGCTCTTTCCGTTTTTTCAGGTCAGTGGTAACCGAGTCGGGCATAGCCGCTGCCGACTACTCAGAATCAGTGTCTGACATCTGTATTTGCCTAGAAGGCAGTGGCGTAACTAGGGGGGGGGGGGGGGGCAGGGGGGTACAAGTGCCCCGGACGCCACTTGGGAGGGGGCGCCGAGCCGAGTCCATTCCACATGTGCCCGATGGAAAAAAATGGCAGCGGGGCTACGCGAGGGGCGCGAAATTTCATTTGCCATGGGCTATGAGGGGCGCAAATTTCATTTGCCATGGGCGCCGTTTTACCTAGTTACGCCACTGCTAGAAGGGGCCTTTTCTTTGACAATGTGATCAAGGGCTGCTGCGACAGCCCTTCCATCAAGCACACCACTCCCTCCACAGATGGATCGTAGTCGTCCATGTGTGGTAGAGTCGGTAGAGTGACTTAAATCGGAGCGAAGTTCAATAAACCGTTGCCAAAACAACAGCTTACCAAGCTCGAACACCAGCGCAAGCAGCTGGAAGGGACTCTCCGAGTGGGGTGAAGTGGGTGAGGTGGTTGCCCCCTGGCGGCAACCAAGTGAACTACATACGGAGAAAAAATGCCATTGACTCCCGGGCGATTGCAAAGGCCGTAAGAAGAGAAAGAGAGCGCGCGCTTCCAGTGCAGCCGTGGTCTTACGCACATTTTTGGCGTAAGATCGTTTCGTGAATCTGGCCTCTGGCCTCTGTACCGCACAGCCGCAACGGAGTCCCCTTCCCCATGGCGTCGGCCGCCCAGTATTGTTAGACTCGTTCAGCGGATTTTCGCTGTTGCAGGTTTTCTTAAAGGGGTCTATTGTCCACAGGCGTGTCAGTGGATGTTCATGGCCCATCGATGACAGGGGGCCCTTTGCTGGAGGCGCACTAGTGCTATGAAACATAAGGGGAGCCAAAGAACGCAAAAGCGTGTGTGCGCCCCGCCATCGTCCAAATCCGCTTTCGATGCGAGCTGTGCTGCTTATCCCCGGTGCTGCGATTTCGTGAAACTTTCGCCTGGTCCTCAAACATCGGGCTGCCGTTCACGCCAGGTTTTAACAGTATGTTTCGTGTGACAATTTCAACCAAGCAGGCAATATCACCCACGGCTATTTTTATGGCAGCCTGCCACCACAACTGCCACAACGCTGTCTGCCATGGATGGATGATAGTGGCTGCACCAGCTGTACCCTAACTAACGGGTGGTAGATTGTGCCACCACACTGCTAGAGGTGATATAACTCTACCAAAAAAATGGCTGTCAGCGGCCCCGTTCGTGGAGCGGGCCAACGCGACCCAGCAAAGAGACATAGAGGTCAGTGGTCGTCAGTGTCAAGGGCATGAGGCCTTGAAAAGGTACTCAGCCCCACCCAACCACGCCTGTTTGTGTCCCTTAAATAAAGGAACTGCATTGCCCGTCGTCGTTGTCCCTTGCCTTATAGCCAGATGGCTCGTGGACCAGGTGACGATGATCCGCGAGCCGCCTGGTGATGCGTTATAATTAGTACCCACACGACAGGGAAAAGCTGACGCCGTCCGTCTGCGGACAAAAACAGCTAATGTCGTATTTTACATCGGTGGCATTCAATCACAAAAGCCACCAATCGTTTGTTTCGGAGAATGCTTATGATAAACGCTAAGGGAAAATAATTTTTCTTGCATTAGCTTGAAATTGTTGGACTTGTGGTCCTATAGGGAGTATTCACTGGACGCCATATTTGTGGGTGCTGTTTAGAGCGCATGCTCAGAACGAGCTCACATCAATAGGCTGCTAAGACCGGCACTCTTGATGGTGCGGAATGCACGTTGCAAAAGAACTGTGGAAGCTCGCCTTCAGCACGCACTCAGCATTCGCGCACACAGCTATGGCCACCAGTGAATACTTTCTATAGAAAACGTTTCTTAGAAGCATGGAGCGCGGAAAGGTTTGAGTCCATAGGTTGGTTGTTCTTACAGTCGACAGCTGCTCTCGGGTTGTTAGTAGTCACTTTGTTCATGTTGAAAGATTTTAAACGATTTTGAAGGGGTTACGCTACGGGCCGTACCAGACCTCCTAAAGAACTGTATGCAGAACAGCAGAGCTCGGCGTTCTGACGCCCCCGTGTGGTGCGGGCTCCCGTCTCCTCCTCTCCATCAGTGTGTACATCGTGTCCCGTTGTCGACGTGTTCTGTGGTCGCCTCCCACTTTGTCATCGTTTTTTTGTTGTTTTTTTTTTCTCGCGTTTTATTTTTAAATGCCCACTTTCAATCTCGGTTTTCTGCAGGGAAGATAATCCTCGTAGCGCTCCCCCTCCTAAACTGCGAGGGGAGCCAAGTTGGGGTCTGGTAAAACGTGGAGAGAATATAGAAAAGGAGGAGGTGGGAAAAAGTGGAAAGCGCGAAGTGTATGTCTACCAAAAAGGCTGAACCGCATGTAAGCGATTTAGCGAGCGACGAGACGAGCGACGGCGACAGCGACGAGAGTCAGCGAAGAGCGACGGAGATTTCTCACTCGCTCGTCGCGTCGCTCGGTTTTTGGATTTCTTGAAAACGTTGCTTGCTGCCGTCGCTCGCCAAATCGCTTACTACCGTTGCTCGCATGCGGTTTGCACCGCCTGTCGCGCGACTACCCGAGCGACAGCGAAGCGGGTCGCCGTCGCTTGTCTCGTCGCTCACCAAATCGCTTACATGCGGTGGATACTTTACGATATCTATGAAATGGCAGCATCCTCAAACTCAAGTTTCATATTATTTTATATTTTATTTTTGTTATATTTGGTTATATGGTACACAGCTAGAATAAGGATAGTATCATTCATCAAGGCACCGCTGCGTACAAAATAACGGTACTCAAACGATTTTTGTCCTAGCGCATAGATAGAAATAGTTGACCTCCGCGCATCATCGGCGTTGCCAGGGGTCAGCGCAGTGTCAGTGTTGCCGCGGTCTGTAGTGTACCCAGGTTCTCGTAATCGACACTGCTGTAGTTGGAGGAGAGCTCATCGTTGATGTTAAAGAGGATGATCCCGCTGGAGAAGAAGGCGACCATGCTCAGGACAAGGGTGGTCATCTTCATAAACAACCCCGGTACGACCTGAAAGCAAGGGCCACCGGGAATTTATATTGAGCTTTTACTAGACATGAAGAATGATATACGGTCCCGGACATCCAACTCTACCCTCTTCCCTCTCTAGGTAAAACGTCTTTCTGCCGTTACACGCCAATTTGTGATACCAGTTGAGTTAGGCTAGAAGCACGCGCGAATGAAGACAAGTGCGTACAATTAATCATCACCCGCACTTGTACGGTCGTTGAACACTGTGAGCTGCTTTACAAAGCGACTGAACTGTAGCATTTTCTTCTTGACGTAGAACTACGTCTCTATCCGCGCTTGGAAGGGGGTGCAAACTTGCGAGTCGACAGACGTCACGGAGGTGACGTCTCTCGATGAGTACACCAACGACGCGGCGAACATGCTGTCGCGTCAGCCACGAATGCACCATCAGCTCCTTTTACAGCGGAGCTGTTAGGGGCTAGTTTCCCCAGGATCGTGTCCCCCGCAAAGAAATGTCGGCAGAAAACTCTGGTTGCCGCCGTCGCTCATAGGTGGCGGTAGCTGTACAGAGTGTTGTGTTTGCCGGTTGTCCGCTTGCCGCGGTCTCTCATAGATGGCGCAACCTTTCGAGCCTTTCCACTCTGGCTTGCCGACTTGCGGCCGGCCATTACATCATTCCCACCATAGTACAGCTTCGCTGGTCTTCCTTCTTCACCAAAGTGGAAAGGCTAAAAGTTTTTTTTTTCTTTTTGAGGCATAAAGCAATGACGCGGCGATCAAACTGTCGCGTCAGCCACGGAAGCGCTGTCGGCTACTTTCACCCGTGCGAGCTTCTTCCCGCAAAAGCTTGGTGTCGTGTGTTTGAAGCGGCCCAATAGCGCGCAAAGGTTTTCTCCGTCGACTTACTTAACACGTAATTCAGCATATACGCCTCGGAGATGGCGGCTGCAAAATTGCCTCTAGCGGACGCCCAGCCACAGGCGTTCACTCCTAGCGCAGCTGCCATCGTCATGTGGCACGAGCCCATGGATGCATATATCTACAGTCGCCACAAACAACACATCTGGGACGATTGGACAAGGCACGGCCTCTCACATATCACCCCCCTCTCATTTCTTGTGCCACCCACAGGTAGTTTTACGGGAATTTATGCAGCATAGTACACCTATGCACCGACCAATTTGATTGTGGAGGTTCTTCTATTCAAGGGAATCGGAAACAGAACACTAGGATAGCTGTTTCGTGAAATAGCTGTCTCACCAAGTAGGATAAGCGTAGTTTAACCGCTCGCAAAGTCAAGTCGCGTAGACAAAATAAAATGTAAAAAAGTTGTCAAACAATAACAACAATATATAGTGTTAGAGGCAGAGGAAGAAGAAGACGGGGGGTAGAATGGTGCCCTTGGTAAACGTTAAGTGGCATTCCGTCAGCCGGAACTGAAGTTGACTCCAGTGAGCCTGTAACATTTTGGTGGCAGCGGTGGGATCACTTCTAAACTTCGATGGCGAATCCACTGCACGTTACGTCCCACTCCGGCAACACTTCGCAGCGAGCAGCTGAAAATGGCTTCTCCGTGAGCGTTCCAACACCTCCACAACGCCTTCAAACTGGCTTGAATGTTTCTCCGAGTGACATCAATGGGCCACAAAGTGACGCTTTGGGGATTTCTGTAGATGACCTCAACACCTGTCCACCGGCTCTGGATGAAGGTGAGATCGTTTCAACAGTTAGCCCCCTGACGAATGTGAACCGAGGTACCCGTGCAAGGACTAATCCGTCACTGAAGTTAAAACCCTTCGACGGCAGCGTACCAGTTCACCTATATCTGTACCAGGCTGAAATTATTGCACAAGCCAACGGCTGGACGGAAAACGACAAAGTTCACGCGCTCGTCTCCCAGTTGCAAGGACCAGCTCTAGACGTGCTTTACCAATTCGATGGTATTCACCTATCATTCCCGGCCCTACGTGAAGCACTGGAGCGACGTTTTGGAGATAGACATCTCCAACAAGTGCACAGCTCAGAGTTAAGTTTACGCCGTCAGCGCTCTCACGAAACCCTTCAGGAGCTGGCAGCCGACATCCAGCGCTTGATTGTCAAGGCACATCCTGGAGCCCCAAAAGACGCAAAGGATAAGATTGGCACCTCCGCTTTTGTAGACGCAATAGCTGATCCAGAGGTTCAAGTATTTGTTCGTCTTTCACGACCTACAAACGTGAAAGATGCCCTGGATCAAGCGCTAAAGGCGGCAACTGCTCAAAGGGCCACAGAGTTTGTGCAGAGGGCTAGGCATCTACAAGAGCCATCATCATCACTTTCCGCCTTATCTTCGGCGCCAAAAAGGCGGCATGGTAGAAGGAAATACAATCCTCCACAACAACCATTCCGTTCTGAGGCCACTGATCAAGCTTCCAAGGTTAACGGTGGAGCGAGCATGGTGCTGTCTTCAGTAACTCCCTAAAACTTCCTCTGACATCAGTGGCAAGCAACCAATCGTCGGTTCCAAAGACGGGGGTAGAATGGTGCCCTTGGTAAACGTTAAGTGGCATTCCGTCAGCCGGAACTGAAGTTGACTCCAGTGAGCCTGTAACAATATATATATATATATATATATATATATATATATATATATATATATATATATATATATATATATATATATATATATATATATATATATATATATATATATATATATATATAATATATATATATATATACACGTAGAGGGTGTTTTTTTTTAATTTGAAAAGATTTATTAGAAAAATATCTGTAAAGATGCACTAATACGTTTTGTGCAGGTGAGTTATATGGCCAGGGGACATTAAGTGGGTGGCTAATTTTTGCGTTAAGTCGGCTAATTAATTAAAATTCATTAATTAATTTTTTAGTTGGTGAAGATAGACATATTGTTCCAATTAGAAACTTAAAGAGCGTTATCGAAAACCGCTAAATCAATTATTTTTAGAACGACTTGAAGCTCGTGAGAAACTCAGGGGCGCACCAAATTTACCACTCGTGAAGCAGGCGCAAAGCTAGCAGCGGCAGAACGCTGTTGATTAGATCGTTATCGCGTTGCGCCACCGCTACATTTGCGCCTGCTTCACGAGTTGTAACTTTGGTACGCCCCCGAGTTTCGCACGAGCTTCAAGTCGTTCTAAAAGGAGTTGATTTAGTGGTTTTCGATGACGCTTAGAAGTTTCTAATTGGAACCATATGTCTATTTTCATAATTAAAAAGTTAATTAACGAGTTTTAATTAATTCGCCGACTTATAGCAAAGATTTGTCACCCATAATGTCCCCCTGGCCGTATAACTCACCTGCACAAACCGTATTAGTGTATCTTTTATGGATTTTTGTAAAAAATCTGTTCGAATTAAAAAAAATCACCCTGTATAGAACACAAGGCTATAATTTATTCTTATTCGTTTCAGGTCTCATATCCCACAGGCTCGTTTTAACTTGTATTGGCTACCGTATGCTACAATGAGTATGCATACGTGCTCAACAAGTTCAGCGGGCAAGCTCGACACAAATGATATGACGACGCGTCTCACAGCGCGCTTTTCGTAAGATGCTTTTGGTGCATATACTGCACGTGAGATAAACGTGCACGTGCGGTAAACGTAACCATGTCCATATGGCGATGCGCGGCTTTCACTGATGTCACTTCAGCGGCCATTCTGGAAGCTTTTGCTGCCGAGCTTTCACCTTTTGCAACATACTCGTAAAGTTTTGCACCACCGATTTTTTTCTCGGCAAGAACAAGTACCATTGACCACCGGTACGATGTGATGACATTCCGTTCAAGCCGTGCACATACTGCTTACGACTTCTCACATGACCGAGCAGAATGATGCACAAGCTGGAATGGTCGAGCTCCGGCACGTTTAGCTTTGTCGCCAGAGTGAAAAAACGTGTGCTCGCCATGTCGCCAACGGAGAGTCCTCCGATTTCAAAGACGATTGCATTCCACGCCTCCGACGACGGTAGGACGAAAGCGAAGTTGTTCGTCAGGGCCATGGGCAGGGCGTAGAAGAGAGTGTTCGTGGAACCGCTTTCTTGCTGCAAAAGAGAACCAAATTAAGTGACAGAAATAAATAAATAAATAGAAGCGTTAAACGTACGAGCACACGTGCTTACCTGCACATTTCCCTTTAGCTAATGTTTCATTTCCTAATAAGCTTTTTTCTCCTTTTGTTCAAAGTTTTGCAATCTCTGTTTGAATATAGACCATGGCCTTCTGCGCACTGCTATCTTTGTCAACTGCGCATTAGCTCCATTAGCTATCTTCTACGGAATATCAGATGGCGCACAGGCGTCTCCCGACCACTAGTTTGGAAGTTTTCGCCTGGTTGATAAGCGCCGGTGAGGTTTGTAGACCCTTCCAAAATATAAAAACTAATTGCAGTGCCAACGTTTTGAAAATAAAGGAGAGAGCCGTCTAATTTCACCTACTACTTCCAGCCGAAGTCATGCGTGCGACATAGCCACGTTTGACTGCCGCATTTTATAAGTACAGCTTTTAGTTGGCTTCCAGCACAAGTTGGTTGAAATATATGTTTCTTGTCTTTACGTATTCCTGTTAGTTACCCTTGTTCGTAATCCGTATTTGTACGGGCTTATTAAAATAAAACAAAAAAAACTGCAGATACTCTGGAATACTGGAACGATGGGTAAAATGCCCACGTGTATCCCCCAGATTAGGTAAAACATGAAACCCGAAAGCGAAGAACCCTAGCTACCATCATGCACACACTGTTGTCTATAATATTTTATGCTAATGTCGGGTCGCAGTTAAACGAAGCAAAACTTAGACAAGTTGAACTCAAACCTTGCTGGGTAAAGCCAATGTGGAACCCACCAAACCCAAATGCAGGGGCCACCAGCCGAATGCACCAGCGCGCTCCAGCCTCCAGTAATATCTACCTTTTTCTCGGCGAGGTCCAGGACTTGGAACATGGTGACGTCGGCGTTGGTGAATTCGGTGACGAGAGAGGTGACGAGCACGGACACCAGCAGGTTTCCGGTCGGCCCGAGGGCAGCCGAGGCGGACTTGTCAAAGATGACGGAGAACAGCTCGCTTTTCTGTGGGTCACGGCGAGGCGAAAACGTACCGTGTCCAGTACGAGGATGACTTTCAGCACAGCCGCTTTGCTTCGCGAGCACAGGGCCAAAGCTATTCCTTGGCTCTCTGTTCGCTTGGGCGTTCTTTGAACAAGAAACATTAGGGAGTTTTCGTAGATCGTTTCCGCTGTCCCACGCTCTCCGCAACCAGCTACGCTAGCCGGAACTCTACAGTCAAAGCCATCGGCGCGCAGGCACCGTAGCGACTTCTTTGTTGCGGAGGGCTTAGCGGAGGGGGAAACGCGGTCTACGAAAACTCCCTATTGGCTCAACTACCGAGAACGATTTGAATGGGTTTCCGGTTTCGGGGCACTCACGTAACCACCTTTAATGCCCGAGTCCCATTAGGGCGAGAAACAGAAACAACCGACACCGACAAGCCTCACGCACGACCAGCATGCGCGCGAAGGTATCTTTGGCAGGCTTGTGGCCATTCGTGCTTTACTTCACGAGCACTGAGAGGTCGTAATTGCCTGCCAAAGGTATATTCGCGTGTACGCTGCACTCGTGCTTAAGGCTCGTCGTGTTTCTGTTTTTGTTCTCTGTTTATTCCTTTAGTGGGACTCGGGTATAAGTCTTTTGCTCCATAAAATGTATACGTCTATACGTTTCAAAAATCGTCGCTGACCTGAATTATTTCCGTGAGGGTGGAGCCGCCACCTATGATAAAGATGATCGCCCAGGGCATGTTCTTCTGGATGAACTTCCACTCCATCAGGCGGTGCTCGAGCGAGAAGTTGAAACTCTTCACGGGAATCATGAAGGCGATGAAGGCAATCAGGAAACCCACGGAAGAATCGGTCACGTGGTTCCTGGATGGTCGTTTATAAGCCTTGCCAATTGGAAAAAAGGCGGCTAAAAAAACACGAACCATACACAAGTTGAACAATTGACACGGCGCAATCAGCGACATAAAGCAAATGGACTAATTATCCATTTTGCTACCTGTTATCCTCCCTCCTATCTCTCTCTCTCTTTTTCTCTCTCTCTTTCTCTCTTTTTTACACCTAATGCTTTGAGTGATGTCCTGCCCCGTGAGCAGTTAGGTGTTTTAACGCAATCTCATCTCAATTTGTTTCCTTTCCCTTTGCCTAGGCGAGTTCTTTTCACGCCTTATAATCCTCCCACCCTTCTCCTCTCTCCTCTCTTAACATCCTAAGTACAAAAAAAGTATACGGGTTAAATATTCTAAAATTAACACGAACGAAGATACTGCCAGCGCAATAAGACAAAAAAAAACATAACGTTAATTTTATTTCGTGGATTTACTAGTTTGAAACTGTACCAAATAAGCAGAAATAGCCACCAACACTGGATAGATACATTGCATGCAAGTTGCGAAAAAGCGCTCATCACCCGGGCGAAAAATGCCGAGTACTAGCTGAGCTGAGGACGCATGCGCAGTGTCCGATATACCGCACAGTGGAGCAACAGCGCATGCTCAAAAGACCTTTCACAGCCCAGCAGACAAAGATAGCAGCGCGCAGACGGCGAATTTTGCAGTGCTCTTCGCAAAACTCTCCTTCTGCGCGCTGCCATCTTTGTCTACTGGGCTGTGGAACGCGTTCTGAACATGCCCTGTTGATCCGCCGTGTGGTATATTGGACGCTGCGCATGCGTACACAGCTCAGTTACTCAGCATTTTTCGCCCTGGTAATAAGCGATACACAGGTCTACACTTCATTTCACACCAAGTCTAACAGCAGCCAACGCTACAATGGGATGGAGCTAAAAGGGCATCGCAATAGAGCTCGTCGTCTTTCTGCGTTTCCAATCGCCGGCTGAACCAATCACGCACCAAAAAGGCGCGGGATCAGGGCGCATTCACTGTTTAGCTGATAAACGTATACAAAGACGACGAGTGTCAGGACTATACACTTTTTGGCTCTCCTTGATTGGACGGATCGTAGCGTGGGCGCACTAAAAGTGAGTCTCCTCACTCTTGCAGTTCTAGGAGGTCGGACCATCCGGGCACGATGAAGGGCCTTCTGGTCAACCACAGGACGAGGCAGAGGCTGTACAGGAACGTCGACAGCACCTCCGCGTGTCTGCATCCGTTTGCCAGCTTAGACAACTTCAACGTTTGTCCACGTACGCGCTACCTCCCAGTGGGTCAAACCATGAAATATGTATACGATTACTCGCCATGGAACTGACCTTTTTAGAATAACAAGATACAAATCAAAGGCGAACTACTCATAAAAGCAGCCGGTTCTCTGCGAGACATTAGCACAGAGCGCACTACGTTCCCAAGTCTTAAAAATTCACCGACAGAAAAAGAAAAAAAAAAGGAGGGGGGGATGGGAGGGGGGTTAAGTTTATATATTAGAGATATATGCGTCTGCTCATAGCTGCGAATAAAGTTCCTCAATAGTCGTTTAGGACTTCTTATGGAAACATTATAGGATCACGGAGGCACAAAGGTGCGCGAGATGTGCTCCACTGAGCTCATTTAGGAAGAAAAAATGCGGCAATTTTACACCTCTTGATTTCAAATAGGTTTTCGAGGCACACACGCAATGAAGTGGCATTTGACGCCGCTTGTAACTTATTCCTGCATTTAACGACTCAGTGCTCTTTAGGCTGCCCGTGTCTCACAAGTGTCTATGGTGCGGACGAAGGCACGTGAGTCCAACTCAGCCGAATGCTTTTGTCTGTACGAGAACTCGTGCATAAAAGGTACTTTCCCAAGTCACGTACCCACGACCGGGACTCTGTCGGCACACCAAGTGTTTGGAGACGAAGTTTGGTTCAGTCCCCGAACTGTCGCTGAGAGACGCCAAAGCTCACAACTTTGACTTAAAACCAACTGAGAAATAAAACAAAAGGCGCTGCATGCCCCCCCCCCGCCCCCCCCCCCCCTCAGAAAGAAAAAGGAAATAAGGGCGTTTTATAAAGCCGTGCGTTAAAGCTGCTTCAAAAAAGCGGGCGCTGTTCACTTTTCATCCAATCCCATCAAAATGAATACAGTGCACTTCCCCATTACACATTAAAACTTTGTTATAATTATAGGGTTTCGTGTTTATCAATGTACACCGATAAACTCCGAAAACTAACCCCTCAGCCGGTGTTACCAAGATCGGGGAAAGACGAAACACCCCGAATCGGAGCTGTCCTTGCATAAGAACTCAAGCCTCACGAAGCCGTATGGAAATTATATTTAACTACAAATTTATTTTTTATTGATCCGGAACACCATTAAATTTTCCTTTAGGCATCGGTACCTTACCTCCTTTCCTTTTTAAAAAAAATATAAATATCGGTACGTTTTTAATCGGGTCACTAGCATGTTCCCTGGAGGTTAAAATATCACAGGGCCATGTCCTATATTTTTTTGGCCCGGTACTGAAACCAAACACCGAGAAGGGGAGGATAAAACTTTATTAAAAATAATTATAAAAAAAACACCGAATGTCTTTGGAGCGCAAGTTCGTCTGCTCCTTGCAGAGGGATTGCCGTGATGTCGAACCGCCAAGCTCTTATTGGCTGCTTGAAAAGAAAAAATTAATTCGGAGGACACCTAAGCATTTGTTATGAGTTGTGAATGCGAAAGCATGAATGTCGTTCTTCCGCTCCCTCAGTTCGTCTGCGGTGTACTGGCGTGGACGGCCAGGTTTCGCTACTGCCGCGGTTGCGGCCGCCGACGATAGCGATTCATACCACCTCGAAGACAAGGCCTGCGCATGACTTTTCGCTAGTAGTAGAGTGCCTTCATACAAACGCACGCTTTTGCTTGAGTGGTGACATCTCAGCCATTTTTTCGCCCAATCGTTTTTTTTTATGCATTTTGAAGTGCGCGCAATCCGGTGTCACTCAACTCGAGGGCGTAGCTTTGGCTAATGCATAAACGCCATATTACCGCCCACGTCAGGCACCGAGTGCGCGAGAGCGTCAGGCGCTTGCACATTCAGGGCAACAATAGATGTCTTCACCCTGAGACAGACGGAAATGTAGGGTAGGTGTGCCGAGCTCTCCGCATTCTTGGATAGTTCCACGTGCCGCCGCTTCATGACGAAAAAGTGGCGCTGTAGCCAGGCTACCGGTGAATTTCTGCTCGAAGGGGCACGAGAGCGTCTCGTGCTGCGCGTGCTCATGCAGGACGCACTTGTACGCGTGGTGCCATTGTGCGCCGCACGATGGCACCAGGCGCAGGGTACCGGTGCCATCGGCGTCATGAACAAGTGGCATGCTATCGATGTTCTGTTCGGCACACCTCCCCTACAGCCACCATAACCATAGTTAGTAGACCCCCGACCCGCCCCAAGCGGCAAACAGCCTGAAGCTTGACGAGAGTATATGGGCCATGTGTGGTCGCGACTGGTGAGCACAAGCCAAGCGCGAGCTGACAGCCGAGCTTCCACAGTTCATTCGCAACGCGCATGCGACACCATTAAGATTGCCGGTCTTAGCAGCCTATTAATGTCTGCTTGTTCTGAGCATGACCACTGAAGCAGGTGATGGAGCAGACAATGTAGCAGACGATTGTGCTCATCCATGCAAGCTACCGAGAGGGCGCTGAAGGGATCTGTTAGTGATGACGTCTAGAGGAAGAAACGCGCAGGTCTTGTCTCCAAGGTGGTATTACAGTGGCTTAAAGGGGGTAGTGTAACGAACGAAACCGGAGAAGCGGCACAGCGTTCGAAGACGGCCGCGGGTGGCGCTGGCGCTTGCAGCACCGTCGTTCCGGCTATGGCTCGGGCTTGGCCGCTTGGTCAGCTTGGCTCCGGCCAGCTCCGGCCAGCTCCGGCCGATTCGCAGCTGTCGACTACATTGTCGTCTGCTAGTTTCACATTTTTATTCACCTTCGAACACAAATCATGTCGTTGGAAGTTCACTGGAAACAAATAATTGTTTTTGAGGTATTTATATTAGTTATGAAGCGTGTTAGGGTGCCTCTATCTGCCGGCCGATTGAGGCACCCTAACGGAGCTGCGGATCGAAGCGCCACCTACACCGTCTTCCAAGGAGCGGCCGTTCCCGATGCATGGTGGAGGCTACGCGGTAACTACACTACCCCCTTTAAGCCACTGTAGTGGTATTGTATAGATGCTTCCAGGCGCCGCCATGTTCCTCGGCGCAAAGAGGGAGCAGAAGCGGCCGCAGCCCCCCCCCCCCCCCCTTTCCGGCAACGCCTGACACGAGTGCGGCGGCCGTGCACGTGCTCTTGTGAACGGCCGCCAATAGCTATCTAGGAGCCGTTTCGTTCAGCCAATGGGAGAATGGGCATTTCTTTCGCGTTCTTTCGCGGTCACAAACGCCGACGGCTCAGCTCCATTGGATAGTTAATGTTTTCGCATTAATAGTGGGTAGACCTCAAAGAACCTAGAATTAAGGTCTATCCACTATTCTTTCAATCAAAGCCAATCAGAGCTCGTTTACCCGCAGTCTCGGGGTTTTTTCAACCATGTGCAGAGCTCGGCGTCGTTCTGATGTCAACGCAACTCCTGCGGAAGAAGCAGACGACTTGCCCTCCGCATAACAAAAACGAAAACCGAATTCAACAAAAAAAAAGTTTTAGAAAACACGTAACATTATTTAGTTAAAAGTTATAACTTTATAACGCACAGTCACATGCAATCAAAAGTATACGTACGTTCGGGGCAAGCTGCGCAGTTTCTTTTTTATTTCATCCTTGAGTTCTTTCTCCTGTCTTCGGGTGAGGCTGTCACTGAGGAGAAGGGGAAAAGAGCGAGGGAAGGGATAACGTCACTGACCAATAGGTGAGCGGCGTTTGGCAACTTCCGGTTCCTTAGAAAATTTTGCTTAGCTGTTGACAAATGACGACGATGATCTGCAAGCCTGTCTAAGCATGGTTCTGAAAACTACAGTCTGGAGGTTTCAGAATTATGCTTGCGCAGACTTGCAGCTCATTGTCGTCGTTTGTCAACAGTGAAACAAAATTTCTCATGAAACCGGAAGTTGCCAAACGCCGCTCACCTGTACATGGCTTGCACTGACGTCACATCGCATGCTTTTGACCACCATGTAAGAGGAGGAGAGGGAAGCTGCTTTTGTAAGAATTTTGAGTGACGGTTTAATCTTCTATAATCTTCTGGAAGGAGAATAGCGGCGCCTGTGCAAATCCGTAAGGCACAAAAGAGGGGTCCTGATAAGAAGAGAGCTCCTTATCGCCCTCTTCTTTGGTGGTCATCGGAGCGCTCTTTGAATGACGTCACGTGCAACCCATGTATAGGCCTTGCACTGACGTCGCATCGCATACTTTTGGCCACCATGTAAGAGGAGGAGAGGAAGCTGCTTTTGTAAGAATTTTGAGTGACAGTTTAATCTTCTATAATCTTCTGGGAGGAGAATAGTGACTTCTGTGCATATCCGGGAGGCACAAAGGAGGATCCTGATAAGAGGGGAGCTCCTTCTTCCCCTTTCTCTGGAGGTCATCGGAGCGCTTTGCGAGACTCCTCGCTCATTCTGGTATGTTTTGGCCGGTGTGAGTTGCGTTTGATCATTCACAGTGTGAGAGTCACTATAGTAATCCACCTGTGACTGTCAGTAACGTGAGAATCAAACATACGTGAAATGACGTATGTGCGTCCTTTGTGTCATCCCTTTCGTCGTCAAATGTGTGGAGCAAGGGCTTCGCCGGGGATAGCTGGTAAAACTGCAATAACCCCCCCCCCCAAAAAAAAAAATGTAGTCGACCTAGTACGCATATGCATAGCACCAGCACTTTTTGGCTACACCACTGATGTTGAAAGTAAAAAAAAAAAGAACTCAAGCAAGTAAGCACCCCTAATAATAAACCCGACAAAAGAGCAAATAAAGGCATTTAAAAAAACTGACGGCGTGTGTAATTATCCGTTTTTTTTATTTGTTTATCGTTTGGTTTTGTGTTTATTACTATCGACCACTAATGTAGTGGTGTGTACTTCATACGCTGAAATATCAGTCGTTCTATACTTCTCTGTCACTTAAATTTATTACGTCAGCAGCAGTTTTAAAATGTTGGTCGACATACACCTCTAAAGGCGCTGTCACATTGAGAAAGTAGTTAGACAACTCTGTCCATCAACACAAGGAAAACATGTTTTCGGTGACCCTGTCACATTGAGGCAACAGCAACTGTCGGGAAACATGTTTTTTGTCGCCCGACAACCGTGTTCGTCGATATGTTATCTGACAGTCAGAGAACACCCTGTCCCACCGCGCTGACGGCGCGCCAAACCAGTGCCTCCTATATAAGTTACACTATGCCTGTCAGCTCCGAGCACTGGCAAGCGGAAGGGAGAGGGCAAATAGTACATGTGGTTACCGTGCGGTGGAGCCACCTAGGCGTACAAACCTGCCATGTAGTGAAGCCAACCATCTCTTCCGTAGGAGGATCAATGATGTCGCCCCAGCAGCACCGACAGCAAGAAATCTAAATGTTTTTGACTGACAGCTGGGGACCAGCTCGCCGTTTTCAACGGGATATTACTTCCTGTTTTCCTACCTTTTCACCCGCACACGACCCGGCGCCAACTATTTCTATGCGCGCGATTCAAGGTGACTGCCAGAGCCCCAAACTGCCGCCAAAGCAGACGGTCAAGCGGCCAAGCGTTCTCCGCGTTCGCGCTGCAAAAGCTAGCCTGGCCGTGCTTGTCTCGTAGTTTCGTATTTTGTCTCAGTGAAACTCGTTTGAATCAGGGCGGTCACATCCAGATCAGTGTTCGGCATGTTGTTCAAAAAACATATATATGATATATCTTCAATAATAATGTAAATACAACATGCTAGAAAAATAGACAAAACGAACGTCCGCCAGGCGGCGCTACCTAGCTGTACGTGCGTGTTGTGAGGTGAAGCATCGGGCCTGTACACGTCTTGGAGAGAAGCTGACAGGCATAGTGTAACTTATATAGGAGGCATCGGCCAAACACGGAGAACACTCCGCCATCTTGATTGTTTACCTTCGTTCGTGTGTGGTGGCGCTGGAAATGTGGTTCTAGAAAGGGCTAGTGCGTTCCAAGGGCCGTAAGTTACCACGGGACGACATCAACCAGTGACTGTGATTAGGAAACTTGACACAAGAAGTACTTACCACCCTTTATTTTATCAAAATGTTTTACATTCGCTGACGAAGCAGATAGTCCTAACCGTGGAAAGTGAGAGCGCTGCTATGTTCGTTATTTACGCCACCATGTGAACTGTTTCTGTCCGGTTCTTTCTTTCATGCGATTCCTATTTCTACTGTAAAATCGAGTTAGCACCAACAGTACCACAAAGTGTCTTTTGTAGCGAGGGGTGTTGAGCTGCGACACCGCGCAGTGTCTCAGCTCAACAACTGCGACACCGACACGATCGACCTTCATAACAATCGGGGGAATAAATAGTTTTCAACGCTGTCTATTTGCCTACCCCCTACTATGGGATTGCTTCATTCCCCAAAATGTCCTGGGGAATTTTGAAACAATTCAGGTGTCTGGTAGTGGATACATAAAATTGAAAGAATAAAACACGGAGGACAAGCACAGGACAACCACTTTCTTTCATTTAGCAACGACGTTTATTTTGGGCAGAGACATTGCACCCTGAACGAGACCCCGACTAAGATAGGTTGATAAGGGGAAGGCTGACTGGGAGATGGAAAGGGTGATATGGGGGACGGAAAGGAAAACTGGGAGATGGAAAGATGATAAAGGGAAGGAAAACGGGAGATGGAAAGGGTGAAAGGAGATGGAATGAGAGAACCACGAGGCACGGGCAGCGCTACCGTGATGGTGTGTATTTACGGGGAGTTGCGAAATTTTTCAAGTTCAGGCCTGATGAATTCTAATTCCCGTCTTGATAAGGTTACTGAGGCCGATGAAACGTTGTTTTCTGCGTTCTGGATGAGAAAGGATTCGATGATTTCACGTCCGTGGCGATTGCGGTGTCCCCCTCTTGTCTTGGTTCCTGCGAAGTCAGGCGCGCATCCAATGCATTCGTTCGCGTGAACCGCGATCGGATGAATGGGGTTGTCGGTTCTTGAAGTGGCTTCGTTTTGGTGCTCTCTTAAGCGGTCATTGATACATCGGCCGGTTTGTCCTATGTACTCGGCTCCGCATTTGAGGGGGATCGAGTAAACTTTTTCTGTGCAGCAAGTCCGGAAAAGCGTGGCGTGCTTTTTTTCGCAAGCCGGCTTGGCTTCTTGTCGGTTGATCATGTTGCACATGCTTGCCAATTTGAATCTACTGGAAAAGACAACTTTAGTGTCATAGCGTGATGCAATGGAACGGATACGATGGGAGGCATTATGAATGTATGGTATGCTGGCTATCCTTCGACTGAAAGGCGGTTTTGTAGTTGGCTTTGGGTTAATAAGTTGGTGGAAAACAGACACGAGGCGTTCCACCGGATATCCGGAACTCAGGAGTCGTCGAGTTTGGCTCTTTATGCTATCTGTTGCCGAATGTTGACAGGATTTCGTTTTAGCTGATGTGATTAACGTCTTGATGATACCGATCTTGACGGTCTTTGAATGAGCACTCTCAAAAGGGAGCACCGGCTTTTCAGAACGCTGACTGAACGCCCAGCAAACGCCTTCGTTGGTTTTTTCAATCGTAGGTCCAGAAACTGCAGCCCTTCCGAGGATGGATCTTCCTTTTTGAATTTTAGTGTGCCTCCTGCGCTTTCGAACGAGGCCACGATCACCTCGACTTTATCGGATACAGGGTGAATGATCAGGTAGTCATCCACGTAGCGGACTACAGTGCATTCCGGGCTGGTATTCTTGAGCTTTACCTGTATGGTTCTATCGACATAAGAGAGGTAGATTTCACTTAATATGGGTGCAAGGCAAGACCCTATACACACCCCGGATTTCTGTATCCAGATTTTTCCTTCGTGCTCGATCATTGTTGATTTTAGGTACAGTTGCAGAAGCTCGAGGAAGCCGGAAAGTGACACTCCGGATGAGTTTTGGAAGCTACAGATTCCGTGTTCGGTGATGGCTTCTTCTACGGATTCGAGCAGAGTTGGAATGTCCAAGTTATAGTACATATCTTCTATGTCTAGGGAAAAGAAGTCTAAGTTAGGAGCACCAGTATGAACCGGTTCTAGGGCGTTGATAAGCTCCTGAGAGTTTTTGATTCGATAAGGTTGTGAGGGATGTACGTCGGAAAGGTGTTTCTGGAGAAACGTGGCGAGGTGCTTCTGCCAGCATCCTCTCTCAGATACTATTGTGCGGAGGGGGACGTCCGGCTTATGCGTTTTAGCGGCGAAGAATACTTGCAGATACTGGTTGGCAGGAGCTGTTACCAAATTTTTCATTTTCGGTAGGTTTAGCAGAACGCATAGTTCTTTCAGTTTGCTGCGGAGGGATCCTGAAGGCCTCTTCTTAATCGCTGTGAAGTTCTTTTCGACTGCGGCTTTGGCTTTCGTTTTGTACGTTTCGTCATCAATTACTACGAAACCTCCTGTTTTATCCGCCTGGAGGAGCTTGAGGTTTTTTCTCGAATTTCCGCTACTGCAGACCGAATGTTGACACTTGCCTTTGGCCGGGGGCTGGATGGTAGCAGACTGAACGGGTCGCTGCCCCCAGGAATTCCTGTCGTTCTTGTTCCGGTATGACTGCTGCAACCTGGTGGATGGCTGCCAGGTGGTCGACCTTCGAGACCGGAAGATCTGGTGCGAACTTAGGTCCTTTTGAAAGAAGAGCCTCTGTGTCAGAGGACAGTTTGGCATCTGTTAGGTAGGTCGGTGGGGCGAACTTGGTTGTAGGGGCTTGCGAGCGGCTTTGCAGATTGAACTGGGCGACAATCTTGGTCCAGGACGACTCCAAAAGTTCTTTGGCGGCCTGCTGCAGAAATATGTAGGAAGGATGTTTCACGTAGGCTGGACCAAACAACTTGTCCATGAAGCTATGCTGCACTGCTGATGTGACGCTCAATTCTCGGGAAACTTCCTTGCGGGATAGTTGCATTATCTTGTGGCTGGTTGTCCAGTTCTGGCTGTTGAATCCAAGGGCTTGGTGCACCGAAGGGTGAATGGTGTTCTTCCGCAAATAAAATCCAAGGGTCCGGAGACGGAGTCGAAGTAGGTTCTGTCTTGATATAAAAATGGCAGCTTGGTAAAACGTAGTCGGGTCGAACATGGCGCAGATTCTTGCTCCAGGGACAGGACAGGACAAAGCTCACGGTGATTGAAGGACTGGTGAAGGCGAGCGGGTTGAACATGAATACATAAAATTGAAAGAATAAAACACGGAGGACAAGCACAGGACAACCACTTTCTTTCATTTAGCAACGACGTTTATTTTGGGCAGAGACATTGCACCCTGAACGAGACCCCGACTAAGATAGGTTGATAAGGGGAAGGCTGGCTGGGAGATGGAAAGGGTGATATGGGGGACGGAAAGGAAAACTCGGAGATGGAAAGATGATAAAGGGAAGGAAAACGGGAGATGGAAAGGGTGAAAGGAGATGGGATGAGAGAACCACGAGGCACGGGCAGAGCTACCGTGATGGTGTGTATTTACGGGGAGTTGCGAAATTTTTCAAGTTCAGGCCTGATGAATTCTAATTCCCGTCTTGATAAGGTTACTGAGGCCGATGAAACGTTGTTTTCTGCGTTCTGGATGAGAAAGGATTCGATGATTTCACGTCCGTGGCGATTGCGGTCGTTGCTAAATGAAACGTCGTTAGCTAAATGAAAGAAAGTGGTTGTCCTGTGCTTGTCCTCCGTGTTTTATTCTTTCAATTTTATGTATTCATGTTCAACCCGCTCGCCTTCACCAGTCTGGTAGTGGCCATCTCCAAGTTCGAAGCATCAACAATCATGATAAGAGTGGTCGTTTTAATGCTTTGATTTTTTAATCTTTGCTTTCATGAATTATTTTTATGAAACTTTTTCAACGGGGGAGTAGGCATGGCAATTTATTTCGCTAACAGTAATGGGAGCTGGTCTCGGGGCAGTTTTAATTTCAACACCAGTCTGAATGTTCACGATGGTAGCTGTGACCACCTCGAGAATCGCTTTCCGTAATTACGCAGTAAAAACATTCGTCAAATTGTTTAGCTCCACGTCAGCCTTAATTATATGGTAAATAACGTTTTCCAAGCCTTTATTTGAGTAAGCTCTTAAAAAGAAATTATTGATAGGGAACTAAGCCATCGAAGCTATCTGTGTTGTCGTGTAGACGGTACACAATTCGCTCATCCACCGACCTGGGCAACACGCGTCGTCCAACACAAGTTGCCGCTGTTTTTGTTGCTGAAAGCTGTCAGACCGAGGCAACATTGTCGCTGTTGTTTGTTTTGTGCTATGTTCCCGCGATGTGACAGGTTTGTCGGGAAACAGGGCAACCGAGTACAAGGTTGACCATCTGTTGATGAACATGTTGTGTTGCTGTCGCCGCCGTGTTTCCTCAATGTGACAGAGCCTTAAGTTACGAAGTGTGAATGTTGCTTTCATACCTATGTGTTGTCATAAACGCGTTGGCAACAGATTCTCTAACGTAACTGCGCATCACACAAATGGCTGAAAGTTGTATCCCACCACTTTCAAGGTTAACTTACAAACTCATTGAGTAAAAAAAAAATAAAAACATGGAACTTAATTTACGCACTTAGCGTGAGTGCAAGATGGCTAGAATGTAGAGAAAGAGAGAACGTCATTCGAAATGCATGCGAGCCTGTCTTACTATTCCCTCAGGTACACGCTGTACAGGAAGCCCCATCCCAGGACCATGGAGAGGAAGCAGACCGGGAAGCAGTAGAGCATCCAGTTGAACGCGGTCAGCCTCTCCTCGTGCGAGATTCTGAAAGGTTACCGGCAGCCTCTGATCGACGGTCTGCCGTATAGTCGTTCTCAGCATTTATGTGGTGCCAAGATACGCTCCAACTAATTTAGTAGTACAAAGATCCGAATGTTTCCTTTTGAAGAACAAATAGTCGTACCGAAACAACGAAGGAGCGTGACGTGTCCCATACCGTAAGAAATGAGACGGGACTGCCGGTTTCACTTCCCGTGCTTCGTTCCTCCGTGCAGACAGTAGAGAGTTTTAGGGCACCGTTTTTGTCCATCCCATACGGTACGATGAGCCGTCCGGTACGAAATGCGCATATATGCTACCGCAGAAGACTCGCACATGCGCAGTTCGTACCGGAGCTAGGGTCCACCGTACCGTATTGGATGTGCAATAACGGTCCCCTAATACTCTTTAGTGTCGGACGTCATTTATTTGTTATCTTACGAGTGACGCCTCGTCTTAGGGGGTCTCTGATGTTGAGGTGAGGGCACAATATATCATTTTGCTAAATTATTGGAACAGCAACACATCGTGCTGGGTTTGTGGGAGGCATACATGAGCTGCAAATGCTCGGTATGCACGTAGGCGAGATTCGAAGCAAATGAGTATAATTCACAACTAATAAAAAAGTGAAAGCCGTTTACAACTCCCTGTAACGCCGAATTAGAGCGCAGCTCTTGAGGAGGAGGAGGAAGGGTACGGGGGGGGCAAGTGACCTCGGGGGGGGGGGGGTAACGTGACGTCACTGATGACGTCATCAATGATGATGACGATGACGATGCGGATGCCGATGACGTCATCAGTGACGTCACTGATGACGTCATCAGGGATGATGACGATGACGATGCGGATGCCGATGACATCATCAGTGACGTCACTGATGACATCATCGGCATCCGCATCGTCATCGTCATCACGTGACCTCGGGGGTCACGTGACCAGGGTCACGTGACCTGGGGGCCACGTCACTGATGACGTCATCGGCATCCGCATCGTCATCGTCATCATCACGTGACCTCGGGGGTCACGTGACCTGAGAGTCACGTGACCTGGGGACCACGTGACCTGGGGTACCACGTGACCTGGGGGTCACGTGACCTCGAGGCGGTCACGTGACCTCGGGCGACGCCGACGGCGACGGCGACGGCGACGGCGACGCCGCTCAAGCCGGAAACGGGCGCCTAAGAGCTGCCTCTAAAATAATATAATATTAACGAGGGCTTTGCGCGCTCGTGGAGAGTAAAAAGGGGTGAAACAGCACCAACTGCGCACCGACATTTTTCTCTATCATGTTTTATGTCATACTTTCCGTTCGACTTTTTTTTTAATTTGTATTACACAAAAAGGCTAAACAACTTTCTAGTGAAAACTTAATTGGGGGTATCTTGTCATCACCCTCAATCGCTTCGGACGAAAAGAAGCGGAATTGTTTTTTGGTGTGTTAGTGGCGTTTTTAGACTTAGAGTGAAGCAAATATAAGTTTGAGGGTTTAGGCCCTAATGCAAAAGGGCGTCCGGCACGCTCTTGAGAAGAGCGCAGAATTCATTTCAACTATACATGAGAATCAATAATTCAAAGTGCATCTGTTTCCATCAAATTGCCGACAAATCCACTTGCATTTCAACCGAACAACCGGTGATCCATAGACACGCCTTCACCTCAGGACCTTTGAATCGGTAGTAGAAATAACGCGAACGATGGCAAGACTCCTGTTGTATAAGTCGTTGTATAGGTTTAGTCATGCAAAACAAGCGCACAAAAAGAAAACATTGTGGCTTAAAACGACAGGTGCCTTACGCGAATGACCAGGTAAGTTCCTAAAGATTAGGGAACCATTCATGGCTCAATAAACCCATTACTATATGAACTCCACGGGACGAAACCCTCCTTGAACGCGACGGAGTCATTGCAAACAGCGCGGTGTACTTGTCAATCAATCAATCAATAAATCAAAGTGTCACAACCGCAAGTCACTGGGCATTTCCTGTACATGGTTCAGCGATGACAGACCACGTACAAAGACATGACGCGACATCAAGTTGCTGCGCATTTGACGCCGTATGCTTGGTCTCAATAACTCATGGCGTTCGCCGTCCACCAGTCGCCGCACCGAGTCCAGGAACAGGTGCAGAGAAGGACAACTGTGGAATCCAATTTTTGAATCTTCTAAAGTCAGTGACCGCTTGAGAATTGCACGGCCTGGCTTATTACGTTGGCACTTCTAGCTTCGTGATCAGATCTTCGGCGTTCTTACCAGTTTATGCCGCAACCTCATTCGCCGCGATAATGAGATGTTCGTGATGCTTGCCTTTGTTAAGGCCGGTTCATACATACAGCGGAGCGCTAAGTCAGCGCCTCATGAGCGCTGGAAGCAGCGCTCATGTGGCACCGACTTGCGCGTGACGTAGCGCTCAGTTAGCGCTTCAGCAGCGCAGCGTAAGCGCTCTCAAGGCTCCTTGTGTCGTGCTTTAGCTCAAGCTCGTGTCGAGAGCTGTGGAAGCAGGGAAAGTTCAAGGCGTCTTGGACTAAGGACGTCCCTCCCCATCGCTTTCTCGTAATAAAGATGTTTTTTATCTCCCTCTCTCTTCTGCTGCGGAACAGCGCGTGCACGGCGATTCCGTTGTTGTTGTTTTTCCTTTGGTAGGGAAAAAGAGGAAGTAAAAGAGCCGCCCTCCAAGCAAACTGTCGGGAGACGATCCAGAGTAATGAACATTGAACGACTAATTAATTTGGCACGACCTCATCGCTTTCTATTCGACATGCGTGACCCTGGTTTCAAAGACACGCAGTTAAAAAATAATCACCTTCGAAAAAGCTCTGTGTCTCGGTTTCACAGCCTGCATGGGAACAAAGTTCGCCGGGTACCCGTCGGTATCTCGGTGGCGAAATATTTCGCGCACCCAGAAGGCTTTTCTGGGTGTTAAGATGTCCACACACATATGTACTAATTGCGTATGTAAGAGCATTTGTCGCGTTTTTAACGCAGCGTCCCACATGTCCGCCATGGTGCTGCTGATGCACACCCAATCACAGGAAGGCGAAACCGCAGAGCACGCGCTAGTCCGCAGCAGTAACCGGGGTACAACAAGCGCCAAGAAGGCGCTACTAAAGCACTAACAAGGCGCTACTAAAGCGCAAACAAGACGCTGCTAAAGCGCTAATCGCGCGCTATATTAGAACTAAGTCACGCGCTAGGAAGCGCCACATGAGCGCTCTTTCGAGCGCCTCGCGTTGTGCTGACTTAGCGCTCCGCTGCATATGTGAACAGGCCTTTAAGCTCTACGTAAACGTAATAGTCTGTTGGCTTGTACAATTGTACGTAAACAACAAGCAATAACGCAAGGAGAACTGTCTATCCCTGCCTCGATGACATACTATAACTGAGAGCACTGCGCTCTGCACTTTCCGTAGACGGACTTAACGGGTGGCTACATGTAGAAACGGGGCTGCGATATACAAGACTACCTTCATCACGTAAGATGGGATATACTCAGTTCAAAGTGAAGGCGGTCGGGCTCTTTATATATAGGGTGGTTCAAGTCACCAGGCTCGATCTAAAATGGACCGTAAAAATCGACGCCTGCACGTAGCCATCTGCACGCAGAATTTGTTGCAGCTAAGGTACGCATTGGAAAGAAAACTGTACTTGTTGTCTCTCTATACATACGTCCCGGAAGCAGTACTGACATGTTCGACCGCTTCCAAAGCTGGTGTCTACAACATCGCCAAGACCTTATCATATGCGGAGACTTCAACGCGCATCATACAATGTGGGGCAACGTACGAACAGATCGCCGAGGAAAGAAACTCGAAGAACTTTTCGATGAAGCAGGACTTGTGGTGGCAAATACGGGCAGCCCGACATACTTGCGAATACCATCGACGTTTTCAGCAATAGATGTTACAGCTCATGATCCAGCCCTCAACGTTACATGGTCCACGGCACCTGATACAATGGGAAGCGACCATTTTCCTATTTGGATTCAGATCAGAGGCTGTGACAACACTAAAAAGAAAGTATGTCATGTTATCCACTGGGACACATTTCGCTTTATACTTGACTCTACGAACGATGATATCATTGATTCAATCAAGACAGCACTAAGAAACAGCACAAGAACTATACGATTACCAGAACACTTCCCATCCCCGGACTTAAAGCTGCTGAACCTCTCCGCAGCTCGTCGCAGGGCACAGATTCGCTATCGACGACACCCGATTCTCGAGAACAAAATAAATTTCAACCGAATATCTACAGTCTTCAAGAGGTACGCCAACCAGCTTCTCAGGAGCCAATGGAGAAAATTTTGCGAAGAATCGAATTCACGAACCTCTTTTGGCAAAGTCTGCAGGGTGATTCGCTGCCTAAGCGGCAACAGACGTCCAGTTCGACCCTTCGACACATTAGCGCTTGCTCAACAGACAAACTTACGTGACCTAGCCGAAGAATTTGCCATTTCATACTCTAACCAGGCTCGTACATTGCTGCGGCCAGCTCAAGTAAACCGCACGGCAAGTCTCTTGGATGACCCGTTCACAGAAAATGAGCTGAGAGTGGCTCTACGGAAATGCCGTCGCCACAGCGCCACTGGCCCGGACGGAATCTCCTACCAAGCCTTGCAAAACCTTCCTCCCTGTGGTTATTCTTCCCTGCTTCGCTTGTTTAACAAAGTGTGGGAATCTGGAAGAGTGCCAGATGAGTGGAAACTTTCAACGATTGTCCCTGTACAGAAACCTGGAAAACCACCAGAGCTGCCTACCTCGTACAGACCAGTAGCACTGACTTCATGCGTCGCAAAGCTGATGGAACGGTTAATTCAAAGTCGACTAGCTTGGTTTCTGGAACGTCAGAAGTTACTGCCAGACGAAATGACAGGGTTTCGTCCAAAACTTAGCGCATCAGATAGTCTACTGGATTTTGTCAGCAGTGTTGAGCATGAAGGAATGACAGGAAATACAACACTCGCTGTTTTCTTCGACGTAGAAAAGGCTTTTGATAATGTCAGCATCCCATCTGTCCTTCAAGAACTCACCAGAATCGGAATCACCGGGCGTGTCCAGACGTTTTTGTCTGCCTTTATGAGCGACCGATGTTTCCAAGTACGCCTTGGGAACACCCTAAGTGTCACACATCATAGAAATATTGGACTTCCCCAAGGTTGCGTCCTCAGCCCCATATTGTTCAACGTCGCAATGGCAGGCCTTCCTCCAGCTATTAAAAGAGCGACTCCTTATACATCGTGCTCTGTCTATGCAGATGATATCTGTCTCTGGACGAGTGCAACAAGACGGGACACGTTAAGGAATGCTATGCAGCCCGCAATCGACACAGTTGTTGACTATTTGGATGCAGTAGGACTCAACGTTTCAAAAGAGAAAACTGCGTATATGCTTTTACCGCACCCGAAGAGACGCTCGTGCCCTAATATTGAACTAAATATTAGCAAGAGCGAAATTCAACGCGTCAGAGTATACAAGTTCCTCGGCGTTACCTTGGACCCAAGATTAAAAGGAAAAAAGCAAGCTGACAGGATAGCCGAAGCATCAACTAAATTGGTAAATGCCATCCGCCGCATTGGCGGACTAAGATGGGGAAATGCTCCAAGATCCATGCTTGGGCTACACACTTCACTTGTTGTGAGCCGCATGATATATGCTCTACCTTTCACGCATCTCTCTGACACACAAAAACTCGCTTAGAACGCATCCACCGCCGAGGACTACGAACCGCCTTAGGCGTTCCGAGAGCAGCACCTAATGAGTGCGTTTATGCAGAGAGCTCATCTCTAGACCTTAACCTGAGAGCGACACAATCGGTACTCACTCAACTTGTACGTCTTCATCAAACCAGAAGTGGAGTGACGTTGCTAAAGAAACTAGAAGCAAGACGTTCCAAGTTCACCCTACATTTACAAGAGCTATACACTGCTGAATCATCGCTCCAGGAATCTCGTCCCCTAACTTGCACTGAAGAACCTCCATGGCGCGAACCATCAGTAATGTACGATCTACATCTCCCGGGAGTGTATAGGAAGGGAAATCTACCAGGAATTGTACTGCGGCAAATTGCTGAGGAGGTCCTTTCCTCAAAATACCCAGGAGCTCTACAGGTATATACCGATGGCTCCGTTCACTTTGGAACGTGCAGCGCTACCGCGGCCTTTGTAATACCAAAGGAGAACACGACATGGAGCGGCCGTTTTCAAGCGGTGGTCAGCTCCACCACGGCAGAGCTTAAGGCCATTGAGGAAGCACTTAACTACATTACCTCACATACCCCACAAACTGTAGTGCTGGTCACCGATTCAAGAGCGGGCCTTCAACGCCTAGCTAATCCTGACTCCATGGACGAAACGACGGCCACCATACGACTTGCGTTAAAACAGTTACACAATACTGGATTCAACATTGCGTTTCAATGGGTGCCTTCACATGTGGGATTGTTTGGTAATTCCGAAGCCGATAAACTCGCAGGAGCGGCACATGGACTGCCGCGCACTATTCCCAGTCCAACAGATTTCAATGCGACGCGAAAGTCCATCAAAAGTTACATAACTGAACTTGCTCCCACCACATACTCCCAACATCAGCCATGCGTCACAAAGGGTCTCACAAGAAAGAAGAGCACTCTCCTCATAAGAATACGCAGCAGAAGTGCATTTACAAATGCGTTTCTTTTTAAAATATCTGCAATAAAGAGCCCCCAGTGTCCGAACTGCAACGATGAAGAAAACATTTGCCACATCCTCTTCAACTGCGAAGAATATAGCGATCCACGTCACCGGTTCGTCACTGAGCTCGCCAGAATTGGACTTCGTGATCCAGACGACGAGGACATCATCTATCCAAGTGGTTCAGCCCGTCGCCGCCAAATAATACAACACCTGCTACTGAACTTCCTCGACGAATCCGGTGTAGCAAACCGCCTGTGAAATAACTCGATATTAACTCTCAGCGCGCTCACATCTTTATTTTATTTTTCTTTATTTTCCTTCCCCCTTTCCTTTATCCCCCTTTCATTCCTTTCTCTCCACTTTCTTTCATGGGGAACCAGTTCAGCATTCCCGCTAGAACAACCTCCCCTACTTCTCTCACGTCAC
>JAZHYW010025197.1:0-12616 GCA_037355805.1 Ixodes ricinus | reverse complement strand
TACAGGACCTTGCTCGCCGCATTTTCTGTTCACGCTTCCTCCATCGCGATTAGTTCTTCGAGGTTCTTATTGGCTGGTGCCGCAACCTGATTGTCTGCGAAGCGATGATGAGTTGTTCGACCCTCCAATCATCGATCTGTGTCACTGTTGAGTCCGCAAGGAAGACGAGCATCGCGCCTGAGCGGTCCTGCAATTTCGGAGGGGAACGACAGGGCCCCCACGCGCCTTGACCTCGCGATCGGCGGTTCCTCGCGTGCCTCGGTGGATGATATAGCGAGTTCAAATGCTGTCTTGATGTCAACAATTGAGATGTTGATGTCAGGACAATCGGATGATAACTGCTGCTTTAGTAAAGCTCCTCGAATTGAGAGTTTCAGTAAATCATTCCGACAATTCTCCCGATAACTATACTATGCTTGTGTAAAGGCGTCGGGCGAAGTATCGGGCAGCGTTATTGGACTTACTGGAACGATCTACAGACTCCCTACCGACTCTCTTTCGACGGTAACTGTCATAAAGTTGCCGAGAAAGAAAGGAAGAGGGAGAGGGGGGGGAGAGAATACCTGCAAACTGGAAAACCTCATGGCCCCCGCACGGCACCATCAAACACGAGAACAAAGACACTATTTTTTGCCCTCTCCCCCTAATGTCTCCAGAGGAGGATTCCTGGAGCAAACAGAGGTACGCAGAGAGCTTCCAGCGGACAATGGCGAGACGAGGTCGTGCGTCACGACCTGGTCACGTGGCCTCGCAGTATTTCTCGCAGCATTAAAAGACCTCCGTGAACTGGCGGTCCCTTCCTCGGTGAAATGGTTTCGCTGACTGCCGCGCGAGCAGACGACTCTTTCCTTCCATTAGCAGACGACGCCGGATGCCATTTTCTCCGCCTGCTTCCCAATGGCATTTCGTTCGTTGTTGCTGCTCGTCGTAGTCGTCATTTGTGGCGTCTGATGCTCGTGCCTATGCGCGCATGCGCGGGTGTAGTAAACGCGCGCCCACGTGCTTGGCAAAAAAATTGGACGCCTATTCGGACGCCTACGTAAAAAAATATAAGCCACTCGATTAAAAATATACATATATTGCTACATTTCACGGGGTGTGAATTGAGTACTACTTTTTGGAAGGGAATTTAGGAGGACAAATATAATTTTTACAGCAAACTTTGTGATGTCTGCTTCAGTTTTCTGATAGCAGAAAAATCACACCTGCGAAACTGTAAACGCAAACACAGCATCACTATATTTTTTTTGTTTATTTATTATTATTTCACTTTTACAATGCGTTGTTTATGTGGACAACTAAATTTTGTGTATTTATGAGCTCCATTAATTCCTTGTCCACCCTTTTACCTTCCTGTTTCGGAAGAAATTCTGCAGTCTGCATTAGCAAGTATGAATTACCGACTAGCTCAACGAAAGCCGGCATCATAATTGTGATAGTATATAGGTAGGGCTCCGTGTTTTCGGAGTTTATTTTTTTCGTCAAATTTGGAGGGTGTTTTTCGGAGTTTATTTTTGCCGAAGATTCGGAGTTTATCGGAGTTTATATTTGTTTGATTCCCAATTCTCCGAAATTCGGAGTTTAATTTCGCAGTGTTTCCTATTGAAAATAAATATGTAAATAACACCCAATGTAAACGTGTGCAAATAAAAAATAAAACGCGCTTGTATCGATTAAAATTTCTTCAGTTGAATTTGACGTTCGTGCCATTGCCATTGGCAACCATCTAATTTGTCCCACGACAAACGTCACACACAACTGTTGCTTCGTCAAACGCCGATACCTTAAAATCAATAAACTCCCGGGGGCAGTCGCTACTGAAGCTCAAAGTCATCCCATCCTATTCTATCAATTTAGCCTGCGGCCGCGCGAGGTGGAGTGGTTAAGGATGTAATGAGAGTTTCAACCTGTAAATTTTCTCTATTTAATAGCAATCTCATGGTCCATAGCTTTCACTGTTACAAAACATACCTTCTCCTTTCTAAATCACAAATCGCATGGCTCAAACTGGAAACCAAAAGTGTGGCTTTTGTCGTGACCCGAATGTACAATGACCTGTTGCCCTGAACCAACCTCGACGAGACAAGCGGCAAGACCCTTTGACAACGGTTTGAGATTTGAAAGGCAATTATAGTACCATTTTCCCAGGACCATTGGTACCATGCTGATCAAATCTGCGGAAAAAAAAAAAGTCTTTTTTTTTTTTGGCGGACTTAACTTATTCGACACATTGCGCATAAACATTCGGAGTTTATCGGATAAATCCGAATTGACCAAAATTTTACCGGCGGGTGTTTTTCGAGTTTTTCGGATTTATCCGAAAACACGGAGCCCATATATGGGCACCAAACTTGCGCGGTTCTGTTTCCCGTTAGATTTAACGGGAAACGCTGGCCGCCAGGTTTAGTCATGACTCCCGCACTCAGAAAGCTCATAAATGAACACCCAGCGCAGATCGAACCACGCTGCACGTTTTGTGTCTCCTTGCAGTGTCCTTATTTTATCCATAAAATAATTAATCAATTCATGAATTTATTCTTCGTGCTATGTTTCTCCACCTATCGAACACAATGCCCTATAATTATAATCCTTAGGATTATTATTATTATTATTATTATTATTATTTGTTTTACTACGGTTTTCTGGGGGTGAAAAGGGAAAAGAAGCGTATTACTGGAGCGTTTTCGCGGGGTCATTGTCTGCTAGCCGACCGACCGAGATTCGCCCAGGCTCCTCGCAGCGGGCCTCTACGAAACGCCAGAGCCAATGCTCGCTACGAAACAGATGCCGGCACACGCCGAAGCTCCCTCCGAAATCTAAACACGGGTCGGCGTAAGAATCCCTCCGAAATAAATACGCGCAAGAAAAGAGCACCCGTCGATACGCACGCACGCACGCACGCACGCACGCACATACCACACGCGCGAACACGCTACATGCAGTTACATACACGCTTGACGCACAGATAAACACACGCATGCACGCATACGCACAAACACAGCTGCACGCGCAGATATACACGCGCCGAGGCACGCGCACGCATAGATACACGTGAGTGAGGATATGCCTTCGAAGAAGATGAAGAAGAAAAAAAAAGTGAAGCTTGTCACGGCGAATAATAGTGAAGAAATACAGACACCCGAAAGCAAGAATACAACCGCCACACAACAAAGCGCTCGTGCGGCGGGTGTTTGGGCGGATGGATATAGAAGGGGCTACAAGGTCGGTTGGAGGGGGGACTTCAACGGATATCGCGTGCCCGCACAGGGCACACTGGAGGGGCTGGCACGTGCCCGGCGCGTGCCAGCCCAGCTGCCTCCGGTCGGGGATCACCCCCCCCCCCCCCCCCCCCCTTTCCTTTCCGGTCGAACACGTTCCCGTCAGCTTCGGCTTTTACTTTGACGTCCCGTCGAGAGCTCTGGCCCTTTTCTGTGTCATTCGAGGCATTCGAAGTAGAAGCGCGCAACAATTACACGCACGGCTAATACGTTATACAAAAGACAGCTTGCAGGCAGTCTGAGCAGACTTGTGCCTGTTACATGAAAAATGTAACGGATTACAATTACAAATTACCGGAGGCTGAAATGTAATGAGCTACCGTTACAAATTTCTTTCGCTGAAAAAGTAGCGGATTCCTTTACTCATTACGTTAGAAATAACTTTCACGTTACTTGTCCCCATGCTGCAGTGTAAGAAATGCCCGCGCGTTTATTTCACTCCGCAAAACACTTGAAGAGCCAATCTCTGCGAGCAACGGAATCAGCTCAGCGGAATGATGAGGCAGAACATCCGTTTAGGATCTTAAAATAAGCCTGCGCTGTGGCATTACGCGACGCAAGCATGACGCATTGCATTGTAATGCCACAGCGTAGACTTCATTTTGAGGTCTAAACGGATGTTCCGCCTCATCATTCGCTCAGCTGATTTCGTAGATTGCAGAGATTGGCTCTTTAAGTGTTTTGCGGGTAAATGCACGCGCAGAGATTTCTGTAGAGTGTGATCAAGAAAACAATAGAAACAATCTTGATGTTTTCAAGAATGTTCTGCAACATATCCTGTGTTCCAGTCTGCAAACTCGGATTTCAGGTTCCTAGCAAGAAATCCAGTTAGATTTTCTGTTCCATAACCCAGTTTATACTTTTTTTTCAGTAGGAGCTACTTTTTATTTCTCATACGTCCGTATTATGGTAGTCCTGTAAAAATAAAATAGTCTACTTAATAAAAAAAATCTACGTGCACTGCGTTCACCTGTAACCTGACAAGTCAGCGAATGGTGCAACCGCAGCCGCCATCCCGCTAGCTTACGGCGACCGGAAATAGGTTCAAAGGTTCAAAGGTGTTTATTGGCTAAAACAAATCCATACGACCGAGAGCCTGAGGCAATCAAAAGGCAGAAGCCCGTGCATACATATGCTGATTTCCTCCTCGGCCATTCGTTAACAGATGAAATGGAGATGTTGGAATGAAATTTACACAAGGGTGAGAATACTTAGTCTAATGAAGAGAGTAGGTGTCGTGGTGATTCCGCACCAGATCTTTAAATTCGTCTACGCTTGGGGTTATGAAGCCTCTCAGTTTGCTCGCCCTTTTACAGACGTAGTCAACGTGCCTTCTAAAGGACAGGGTCTTGTCAAACCAAACACCAAGAATCTTAGTGTCTGTGACCTCTTGTATGCGCTTCCCTTGTGCATTGTAGACGACGTCGACGGGTTTCCTTTTTCTTGATATTTTAAGGTACACAGTTTTGTCTGGGTTGAGGAGCAGTCCGTTGACTTCTGACCACCTGCAGATCCTGTGCAGATCGGACTGCAGGATTTGGCGGTCCTGAGAGGAGTGGATTGTGCGGTACAGTATGTGATCATCTGCATACCGAAGAATGTTAGATTGTATGTCGACCGCAAGGTCGTTGATGTAGAGGTTGAAGAGGAGTGGCCCTATAACAGAGCCCTGAGGCACACCCACTCTGACATTGTGCCATTGGCTAAAGGCACCGTGGAAGTTAACTCGCTGACGGCGATTACCCAGGAAGTTCGATACCCATTTAAGGGTTGCTCCGGAGATCCCAAAGCCTGGGAGCTTGGTAAGGATGTGGTCATGGTTCACACTGTCGAAGGCCTTCGAGAAGTCTATGGACAGCACATCTGCTTCCTTCGAGCTGTCCAGGGCACTGCTCAGGTCGTGGTGCAGGAGAGAGAGCAGAGTTTCGCAACTCCGCCCCTTCCTAAAGCCATGTTGAGAGCTGCAGAAGAGGTTGTTGACTTCTAGGTGCGTGGAGATTTTACTACAAATTAAGGTTTCAAATATTTTGCAGAGGATGCAGGTGAGGCTTATTGGCCGGTAACTTTCGAGAGAGTTCAATGGTTTCCCCGTTCCTTTGTGGACAGGGGTCACATGCGCTAGCTTCCAGACATCAGGGATGAGTGCCCTGGAAAAGGAGTAGTTGTACAGGTCTGCCAATGGGGACGAGAGTGCCGCAGCACAGGCCTTCAGCAGGAAGGGGGAATGCCATCTGGGCCAGGGGAGGCGCCAGGTTTCAGCTGGGAGATGGCAGCCGCAACGTCTTCGGTGGTAACGGGTGGAGGGACGAACACAGGAATTGACTCTGTGCGGTTGTGCTTCTCAGCAGGGGGACTTTCAACTTGGGGAGGAGGGCAGGAGTTGTTAAACGCGGGCACCGCGTCGCTGAAGTGTTGGCCAAAGGAGTTGGCGATGACCTGAGCATTGTCAGTGTATGTACCTCCTATTTGAAACTGGGTAGCAGCACTGTTACGTCGTAATGATCCGTAGAACTGCCAGAAACGTCTGGGGCACGTTCTTGCCTGGCTTGCCATGTCGCAGAGGTAATTCCGATAGGATACTCTTATCTCCCTTTTCAGCTGTCTCAAGAGATCCTTGTATGCCGCCCAATGAGTTGCATCCTGTGTTTTTGAGGCCCTTTTGAAGAAGCGCCTAGTCTTGCTTGATAGCTGCTTGATGAGTCCAGTTATCCATGGTTTGCTTTTCTTGTGTTTGGAAGAGATCATAGTATGCGTAGAGTCTCTGCATGCAGCCCAGAACATATCATAGAATAGGTCCCATGGGTTATAGTCCGTCAGAAAGTCCATGCAGAGAAACCAAGGAGCCAGGGCAACAGAGCGTTCCAGTGAGTCACGTCCGTCCTTGTTAAACAAGATTGCCTGCTTTGAGATTATTCGTTTTCTTGTGCAGCTGAAGTTCCAGGAGGAGGAGATTCCAATGTGGTCAGAGTTAGATAGCGGGGGAGTGTCAGACACAGATAGTAATTGGGCAGGGTTCCGGCAGAGAAATAGGTCTAGGGTATGACCCAAAACATTGCCACGGACGTGCGTTGGGAAGCGGACGATCTGTGTGAGGTTCGCATACTGCATCCAGTCCAGGAACTTGGCCTCTGTCTCGTTTGTTGGCATCGGATCAGCAGAATTCCAGTTGATGTGAAGGTTGAAGTCCCCAGTTAACAGAATGTTCATGTGGCCTTCTTTACGGGAGCTGATCCGATCGAAAACTGCGCACAGCTCAGCGAAGACACCATGACCTGTATTGGGGGCCCTGTACAGTGAACCGAGAAGCAGTTTTCCGCCTCGGCAGTTGAGTTCGGCCCAAACCAGCTCGGAGTTGGGAGCCTCTAAGTCCGCACGGCGCACAGGGGAGAATTTACGTTTTACGGCGATCAGGACGCCGCCTCCGCGTCCACTTCGGTCTCTTCTGAACACGGCGAACTCGGGGCCGAATATTTCATGGTCCGGAACAGAGTCGCCGAGCCACGTTTCGCACACGCACAATGCATCGGGTGAATTACAGGCCAGGTCGGATTTGAGTTCAGGTACCTTGTTCAGGAGACTTCGTGCGTTGTAGCACTGCACGCGGAAGGGCCCAGGGTTGCAGTGGATGTCGCCGGAGAGTATCAGTAGTCCAAGTAGCATAGTATTCGTGGTATTGACGGTACTGACGGAGTGGCTGGTTTTAGGCCTAGTGGGCCGAGGAAGCAGGCCTTTACCGTCCCGGACGGTTGATCCGGGCGAGACTCGCTGTTCCGCAGCAATCACTTCGGAGACATTCGCTCTTTGGCTTTGACAGAGAACGACGAAAAAGCACAACATGGTGAAAAGAGCAGGAGACCAGCGCAGCTGCCCTGATCTGCGACCGGCTGACGCCATATTCTTTAGCCTCTGGAGTTCTGCAGACCATGCTAGCGGTGCGCATGCTCAGTAGCAGTGTCTATATCCGATAGGATATCAAGAAGACAACACCTACTCTGCGCTGTCTTCTTGATCTTTGTTTTTTGCACATTTGTACATGCCTCTGCACGTTTTTCTAGGTGGTTCTATGGTGACCGGTCGTACTAATAGAGAGAGAATCAAGCTTGAAGGCTGGTTCACACGAATTCTTCACTCTAAAAAAGCCCGTTCTTCTCCGCACTACACTCGGAGAACCAATCACCGCAACTTACGGAGGCAACTCAGCGAATCACGATGCTCGAACAATGTTGAGACTAAAAAGCCCCTGAGTTATGATATTAGCAATGCAAAGCGTCACGCTTGCATTGCTTAATGTCACAACTCAGTCTGCGTTTTTTGGTCTAAACATATATTTCGGCATCGTCATTCGCTGAGTTGCCTCTGTAATGCGGTGATTGGTTCTCCGAGTGTTGTGCAGGAAAGTAGACGCACGGGCTTTTTTAGAGTGTTGTTCTTATGTTACGTTACGAAATGTCACCGGAAATCTGTGCATCGTATTAAGCGTGGCAATTCATAGAGATAGCCTGGCAGACGACATTCGAGACACGAATGCTTCGGTGACGACGAGCTAGGACGGTGAGTTACCTGGCAACCAAGGTCACAAGGCTCGTCGTACCGCAACGTACATGGAGTTGAGCTCGGTTCAACTTTTCAAAGCACCGTTTTCTTACGTCTCGAAACCCTCGTGCCTCGGAATGTCGCGTGCCAGGCTATCTCCTTGAATGGCACGCCACGCCATACGAAGCACTGATTTCGGTGACTTTTCGTAATGTAACGTAAGAAAACGGGTCCCGTGAACGAGCCTAAGAAAAAAAACAGCGCGGTCAGCCAGCGTTTTGTGCCGGCATGCTACGCTGAGAAAGAAGATGAAAAAAAAATGAAGACACGAAAAAGGTAGTATTACAAGGGTAGAAAAAAATATACGTATATATAAAGAAAAGTTAGAAAGATAAGCAAAGTAAAAAAAAAAAAGAAACAACAAATGCGGACGCAAACAATATACACACACACTCATAGAACTGTTACGCTCATGGGCGTACCAACCAGGGGGGCAAGGGGGCGCTTGCCCCGTTGTTCTCAGAGTGGGGGGGGGGGGGGGGCAAGGCATGTTTTTTGCCCCCTCCCCCCACCCCTGAAACAGCCGCCACTGAGCAGGACGATCGAACAACTGGCCGGCGGCGCGCAATGGATGCCAAGGCCACCGCCCCCCGGTTCTGCGGGGGGGGGGGGTCTGGTTTGCACCCCGACTCAAAATCAAGTTGGTACGCCACTGGTTACGCTGCAAGTGTCGTTTCACTTTGCAGCACACTTTTCCACTTTTATTTCTTTGTTATGTGGTCCATGTTGTGCTGGCCGCCCAAAAAACTAGACGAGACTAGCGTTTTTAGACTGGAGGCAGAGCAGTCGAGAAAACGAATTTTAAAACGAATGAACAGATTTCAAAATTGCGTCTGGTGTCGGCCTGTGAAGCTCCGTTGCACAATGCCGTCACGTCATGAGTTTTTAAGAAGCAGCGCCAGTTCGCGACAGTGTGGCTCACTCGTGGAGTTTCTTAGTCCTGAATGTGACTTGGCGGAGAACGCTCATAAGCTGAGACTGCTGCCGGAGCTACAAGCACGAGCTAGCCCGCGGGCTCCAGGCTTTGAGACGTGCATTTCTAGCGCGAGTGCTCGTCCTGCGGAAGAAAGCTTCAAAGCAGCGACATCAAGCTCTCGTGGTTGCGGCATTGACCGTAGTCTCAGCTCCACGGTGCTTCTGCAACGTGCATTCGGCATTATCGAGATCGCCGTTCTTTGCAGACGTTAGGTGGTAGCTTGATCTGACGATGTGGGGACTTCTGTCAGGCCAACCATTGCTGGGTACTGACGGCTATTTCTACTTACTGGTTCCCTCGAGCCACTATACTTTGCGGTGTGAAACTAATATGGTGAGCTCCCAGGCGTGTACTCGATATTAATACTAAGCGAGATGGTCACGCGTTGACGCCACTAAGCGGCAAGGCTATCGCAACCGTGCGAGAACTATTGACGTGCGAGAACTATTGACGTTACGAGCGTGATACGCAAATTGCACTTCTTGCTGGCCGACTTCGAAGCGAGGGTGCTCGCACTCGCGTCGTTTCGTTTTTGTGCCCCTTTGAAGTGTTCGTTGAAGGTGTGTCTTCTTTATAAAATGTAAAATATATCTTCCGTGGCCTCGTAATTACCTGTGGCAGAAGACCAGGGTCCAAACAACAGAGTTTACAGGTCCACCGGGTCTTGTTCATTTAAGTCATCCTTTAAGGTCATACAAGAAATCGTGTTTTCTTCTTCGGTTATTCTCCAGATTTCCATGATGTTTTCTATCTGTTGAACTTGCTATTTAATGCTGCTGAATTTCCCACTCATATTGCTCCAGTTTCCTGTATTATGTCCATATTCTTAAAAAAAGTATCGAGTAATTAAAGTAATCCGTGACATTTACTTTGTAACAAAATTATATTAAAAATTACTGCCGGCAAAAAGTAATCCATCAATTACGAAAAATACAGTCAAACCTCGTTTATATCGAACTCGATATACCAGTTCGACATGCTTGAAGAAGTTACGGGTTCCAATGTAATTCTTTACTTGCAACGGATTACTTCCTAAGTCTGCGTAACATCTGATGCACGCTTCTTACTTGTGTGGCGAGTTTTCTCACATTGGTCATAGAAAAACTGTCCGCAGAGATGCCCGGAAGCATTTATGAAGAAAAAACATAGTTCAGGCGTGTCCGCAGATAATTCGGTGACTATGTCTGCTGCAGACATAGTGACCGACAGTGACACTGCAGACAAAAGACACGGTGTCTTTTGCCCAGACACCGTGTCTTTTGCGCACGATAGTGTGACTGGCGGTTCTACGTCACGCTCGAAATGGCGCTTTGGCGTATCGAAACTGTGCATGCGCGAGAAACCGTGTTTCTGCGCATGCGCACTGCAGTTCCCTCAACACTCCTATGGCGAATACGTTCGTTTTCAGAAGAAGAAAGCAGATAAAAAGGAGTTGGGAAAATAAATAAAAGGAGCGGTTAAGCGAGGGTGTTTGTAATTATGTTTACTTACAATAGAAGGAATAAAAGCAAGGAGGACGTTCACGGACAGCCAGGCTCTTTCAGTTAGCAAGGGCAGGCACGTAGCCAGGGGGAGGCCCGCGGCCCGCCCCCCCCCCCCCCGAAATCTTCCATTTTGCTAGGACCCTCTCCCCCTCCCCTCATGCAGCGTTTTGTCATGAGCGGGCCCCCCCCCCCCCGGCACGAAATCCCGGCTGCGTTGCCTGAGCAGGGAGCGAATGTTTATTTCCGGAGCAGAGGCGTTCGTGTGTTGCAGAGGATCCAGATTAAAAGGGGTTTTAATAGGGACGGCATGGGGGCTTAGTCACCGCAGCCTGGTCGCTCCGTGACTGAGCTCTGGTAGGATCGCGTGATGTATAACCCTTCTCTTCCGCCCTCCCCGTTGTTTTATCCCCAGATCCTGGTCAGCAGTGCGATTCTTTCGCGCCCGGAAATAAACACTCGTCGTTGCTCACTGAGACAGTCTGGTCGTCCGTGAACGTCCGCCAACTGTTGCCTGGCGGTGCATGAAGCAGAATGTACAGGGCACAGAGTAAGGAGCTGGGTTTAGATTGAACTGTAGTGGTGGATATTCGCGCTGCCTGCATGGGGATCTAGTGCGAGGCATCGGTTGGATATGCAGATGCTGTCGCATGTTCGGCTGGAATTCAAGACTCAGCCAGTAAGGACACTGAACCCCGGCCCCCAACTCCTGACTCATGTTCAATCCGTATCCCGCGCTGGCCTCCGCTTGGTGAGCGTACAGAATTTTAACAACTAAGGCCTCGCTGGTGTTGGAGGCTACCGCTGTGCAGCTGACCGCTTGCAAACCGGTAAGGCGTTAACGAAAAAATCAAAAGTAACGAAATACGAGTAACTCGTTACTCGTATTTCAAGTAACAACTAACTCGTTAGTCGAATATAAAGAAACGTGTTACGTTACGCTATAAAACGTAAGGCACGTTACCATACTTTTTATTTATACATTAAACGTTTGACAATTTTTACGTTAGAGGATGCATAAGCGCCATATTCAGAAGAAACAGTATATCCACGCAAAAACCTAATAATAAAAAAGCTTATCTTTTTTTCTGATTATGATTTTGAAGCTATATTTCGATGAGTGGAAGAGTTCGTGAGACTTGGTGCACACAAATAAATTGGAAGGTAATTTTTTGTTTCTTGGGAATATGTAACGAGTAACGTAATTACGTTGTACGTAACTCGAAATAAATAACCGTTACATTTGCAGGATAGTCAAAATAAGTAACGTACGTATACGTAACTTCGGTTGCTGTTTTAAAACGTAACCATTACATTACTACACAATGACAGAAAGTAATGCGTTACCGCCAACAATGAGTCACGGTCCGAATGCAAATAAATAAATGAGACGAACATTTAATTTTGCAGTAAAAGGTCACCAATCCAGTATCAAGAACTGGACGACATATTGGAATGCGTTGTTCGTCGCATGGTCGGAACGAGCTGCCATCTATCGCTCTACGATAGGTGGCATCTCTCTCTGAAATCGTTTCTACAGAACCCCGCCTTGGCACCATCCGAGCTACGACACAGGTACTTCCCCATATACAGCTGTAGTATTTAAGCACGTTTGGAAAGATGACCAAACATGCAGCCGATCGTTGCTTTTTTTTCTTTTTTTTTACTTTAGTGAATATCCGTTATCAAATATATATTTTTTGCCGCAACTGAATTTGAGAAAAGTAAGCACATTTAAAAATACAAAATACAGGCTTTCAGAAAATGTTCCTACTTTAGAGTAATTTAGACGACAAAACTAAGAAAAACGACAAAACTTTAAATTTCTGCTTGCTCTTTACATGCATTGCTGCGCTGGCTTGTTATTGCATTATATATCTTCCCTGCATAAACACATTACTATATAACAAAACGTTTTTGTTTTTTTTTACAAGGCGCGCCGTCAAATGGTTTTTAAATTATATAACGTGTTGCAGCCTCCCCCATGCGGGGCTACTGGAAGGTGGAGTTTTCGTGCATTTGATTAAATTTTGAATTCCTTTTCCTAACGTCCAGAGTATACGTTTGATGTTTATTTATATATATATGTTTACACATGAATGCTCCATCTGTAAAATAGATGTTTCTCATGGCAGGAAATACTTATGCAACGAGAAAAGCGTCGTTTCCAGGCTTGTCCTGCTCAACATTGCAACCTATGAGGATATCAACAAAAACATTGGTCGCTTAACGGAAACCAAGCTTAACTAAACGTTCTATGCTCTTTCTTAACAGCTACCTCGAGATGA
>JAZHYW010025196.1:0-32623 GCA_037355805.1 Ixodes ricinus | reverse complement strand
GTCAATACCCGACCAAGGCTTGTTAAAGGGATGCTGAACGATATCAAAAGTTGCCGAAATAAGCCCCGGACAAGCTCCCCGGGACCGCACTATACCTAAGAATGCTATTCATGTAAAGGGATGAGGATCGGATTATTATATTTCATTGGAATGACGACCGCCGATTCAGCCAGAAGCGCCAGAAGCCTCCGACGTGTCGCGCGAGGCACCCCGCAAGGATTACTCGCAACGGAACTGACGACAACAAACCGCAACGCGACTGACGCCATCAGTCGGCTGCCGACGCGCCAGAGCGTGGAAGAAAGTTTCATTTTGAATAATAGTAGACGGATGCCCGTCGCGTTGGAAGTTTGCCAACTAATCCAGCAGTTTGCTCCGCACTGCCTGCCAGCCACCCGGCAATGGCCCTCAGTCCGCTTCACCTGCGTCGTAACGGCAGGCGACTTTGTCTGTGGGTTTTTCGGAGTTCGGCGATTTCTTTCGCGTCCTGTACCCGGCCTTGACGACGTCTGACAGCAGCGTTCTACATCGCATTTCCTTTCGACGTCCTGACGGTTCGCACGTCGCATTTCCGTTCGTCGCGCCACCACGCGGCGTGAGCGCACGCCGGAGTAAACAGGGTGGGCGGAGCCAGCACTGGTGGCTCCTGCCGCGCTTCTCTAGTACTGCAGGTTGTTGTCGTCACGAAACGAGCTTTCAAAGAACTCACCGATATAACTGAAATATTATTTTTTGCAATCTGCATTTTTAGACTACTTTATTGTTTCAAGTACCGTCATTTAAGAGCCATTCGTGGTGTAAAATATCAAAACGACAAAGAATTTAGATTACTGTTGTTCGGTTCAGCGCATTCTTTAAGCACCTCTGCCTGCGTTCGTGCGCGCCGGTGTTACTGTTTTGGCTGCTCGTCGCCTACCTTGGTCCCAAAGACGCCTATGATGCAGTTCCTACGGCTGCCGAGTAATAGTGCGTGGGAACGGAATGTGAGGGGGCCCCTTGTTCCGGGAATGCCACTTCCGTCTGGACGGCGTCTTATTTAGTTCTGCGCTCAAACTTTCGTGATGAGCAAAATTATTCACTAGATTTCGAAAGTAGTTAGTAGTTTGAGTAGAAGTTGCCTGAACAACGCGGATTAAAGTAAACTGCTAATTGCCCAAATGGCAAGTTGTAATTGACAAGTTTACCAAGTTACTCGGAAAAGTAGTTAAACCACAGTAGTTTGAGTAGAGTGGTTGAACTACGTCCAAGTACTGCAGGACGTGGTGAATCACGAGCATCTTATCGGGCTTCGCAGCCACCTGAGGCGCCTCATTCGAAAAGAACAACGAATAAGGAATTGCGAAGCACGAAGCTGCGCACTTATTAGGCCATACCCTGCGTTCCTTAAACTGTCAGTGACTACGGCATCCCACAAATGTTCAGTAAGCAAGCTTTTTTTCTTTTTCGGCTAGAGTTGCGGATGCTGCTGCCATATGACGTCAAATACGATAGAGCGTTGCTTGGCGTCGAGGAGGTGTATTGCGCTAATTCACGTACGACGAACTCTAAGGTTAACGCAGCATCAAATATTCTTCTGCCTTTGTCCATAGCTAAGCGTCGCTCTCTCTCTCTCTCTCTATTTCCTCCGGCGTCCCTTTGGCACGTCGGGCACGGCCATGCACTCGGAACGTCGCCGCTCGTTCCGCTATCTCTTTCAGTCTCCTCTGCGAGGCATCCTGAACACTACGGCGCATCCAGTGAGCGCCGGGTGTCAGGATGCCTGCAATAGCGAACGAGCGACGCGTTGATGGCGTGCCAAAGAGAAGAGAGCGACAGCAACGGACAAAGGCAAAAAAGTGTTTGATGCCTGAACCAACCTTAAATGCGTCACTTAATTGGCGCAACCCTCCATCGACATAACAGCGTAGCGCAATACAGCCGAAAAACGCATTTAGGGATAAGCCAGTCTGGACGACAAAGGAACACGGTGAAGCTGTCGTAAAACAGTCGCTGGTGTATTCGTGTTGCTGATGTTCTGATCATCGCGATGGCAAATATCGTCGTCTGTGATTGCTGCGGTCGCCGATGCTGGCGTAGTTCAACCGCTCTATAAACTACTGGTTTAACGGCGTATTTGAACTGTTGATAACTGGTCTGGCGTTTGTTTGGTGTCATGGTTTGCTAACCTACGTTGACCGTCTTCTCGCCAGTACTATTACTGGAAATCTGGTGATGACTGCAGGTTATCGAATATCGATCGTCGATCGTCAGCATTCCCGGCGAAGACACCTGCCGCTGGTTCTCTATGTTTATCTCTGGGCGGCGGCCATTCATCATCGACCGTCTTCCCGGTTGAAATGGCGATGATATGCAGCTGCCAGCGCGCGCGCAGCTGGCGCGGGCTGAACCGAACAGCGATCGACCTTTGTCATTTTGATAAGCAGCACGCAGGCAATGCGTAATGACGGTATGAAGACAATCGAAGTCGATTCATCGTCATGGAACAATGCCTGTTCTTTGAAGCTCGTTTCGTGACGACAGTACACAGAACGCGAGCATGACGACGCGCAAAGGCAATGACCGCTGTTGACTTTCCGGCGCTCACTTCGCGTGGTGGCGCGAACAGGCTGTGCGACGTGCCTTTGAACTGAACGTCGAACAGGTGCGACGTGCTGACTGCTTGCTGGCGCGTCGTCGCAAACCTATCAGGACGAGGAAGAAATCGCCGGGCTCGAAAACCCACCGGACTGGTCGCCTTGTCGCTACGTCGGTGAAGTGGACGGTGGCAAGTGGCTGGCAGCGAGCAAACTGGCTGGATTAGTTGGCAGAGCTTCAACGCGACAATCAACGGTGATGGCGCTCTGGCGTGTATTCGCGTGTTCCGTCGCGTTTGTCGTCGGTCAGGCGATAAATCTGCCAGGGAGATAAAGCGTCAGGAAACTTCACCAAACGGCTGTCCAGAAAGTATCTCGGCTGTTCGATCTCACCGTCGCGCATGGAATGGCTTTGGTGAAGTCTGGAAACCTGATAAAATATTTCGGCGGCACCGTCGGTTCGCTCACTGTGGCCGGTCAGTGTGACTTCAATCCGGTAAATGAAGCGGCGCGCCATCTCAACTATCGCAACCATCGAAGAAAGGGGACGACATAAAGGTTATTGTTCAGAAAGTTGTCTGCGCCCTGGCTGAAGTTTCGGCGAAGCGGGGCCTGGAGATTTCTGGGGAGAGCATATCATTCAGCAACGGGCGCTGTTTATGATTACTCAATCGCCAGCGCCACCGTGAACCTTTGCGGTCGCTGCCATGCAGGCCAATCCATTATGAGCACGTTATCGCTGCGGCTACCGTTAGAGCGGCAGTCTTTGTTCACCTTCGCGTTTTATTGCTTCACGCCGAAGGCGTTATCTTTGTTTTAAAGGCGTTGCAGCTGATAAAGTCATGTTGAGCTCAATAAAGGTACCGTGATACGCTGGCGAGGATGCAGGTTACCACCAGGAAGGCAGCATCCGCCTGCTGGTATTGGGGCTACATCAACTGAAGCGAAATGTAAAACTGTTTTTAATCTTATCATTGCTAAAACCGTTACCGCCTGGTATGGCATCAACACCAGCGCACCACGACGAACGCGCCGTCGTCCGGTCTGTTTCGAGCTTATGACGATCAAGATGCTCTCTTTCAACATTGCTCCCCAGACATTGTTTGGCGTAAAGAGTTTCGCAACAATCGCTTTTGAAAAAAGGGGAAGTGGTAAAAAGACTCTGGCGAAGCGGCCTGCTTTCTTCGCGCGAAAGTACGCCGAAAGCCTGCTTATGGTATGCTGGCATTCATCAACGCGTCCGCGTGAGCGTCACTAACTTTGGGCGAGACAATCCTGGAGAAGGGAAAACTCTTTCTTTTTATTAAAAGAGTTTGAATATAAAGTGCTATAGGCGGATAAATATTTTGAGCAGCTTGCAAAGCGCAAAGGACGAATTTATTTTTAAAATAAGGTTTCTTGCCGTCAAAAGCTATTCTTCATTCACTGCGCAAAAATCTGAAAGTAACTTCAGTAACTTCAAGTAATCGCTACTGCGATGATAGTAGTTTATCGTCACTAATAAACATTCTCTCTGCTTGATACGGCGTGTAATATAACTACGGCACAACATGTCTGTTTCTCGGCCGAAGAACGCCTGTAACGTCGGGACGCAAACCGCAAGCGCACGATCATACACGGATGTAACGTGAAGCGATCCTAGGCGTTCCAACGATGATCTGGCAATCGGCGTCCCTCGAGCACGGCACCAACAGCGTGCTGAAAGGGACGCAACGCACAGCGGAAACACGACCGCTAAATATCCGACTTTGCTCGCCGGAAAACGCCGACGATTTTGTCTGTTGGGTCGGTGCTGGACTTGGGTATCTGTGCAGATTGATGTGATCTCAAAATAGTTTCTGACAACAACCTCGCAGGAAAGGAAAGATAAGCGCGAAAGCAATTAGGTAATTGAGGAAACTCGTAGAGTTATTTACGACAAGTGAGCAGTTCGGGGAAAAAACGATGGAACAACGGCGGAACGGGTATGTACGAGTAATATAATTTTTACATAGAAAAAGTACGAGGATGTCAACCTGCGTTGATGCGCTGGGTTGATATCTTGTAACTATGTACGAAATGTTAGCGCGGCTTCCCACGGAAGATCAGAAAGTGATCAGTTTGGTGCTATTCGAATCGTATATAGGCGCTCTTACAGGAAAATGCGTATTTGTTCTGGCGCTTATACAGATATAACGCTGTCTGACGCTGTTTCACACAGCACCGTCACAGGTGGTGGGGTGTATATTAATTGCGAGGCCATGCGGGAAGACCGAGGCATTTACACACTTGTCTCAAGTCTATCAACTGGCAGGCATTTAGTGCGTCCCATCGATATGTACCTCATTCCTTATTCTTCTCAAATTCCCTTTCTTCCATGTTGAGTTTAAAAATTTCGAGTTCATTTGTTCTTTACATGAACCCACTGAATATTCACAAGACACCATGGTTTTGGTCGTTGTCCGCAGAGCATGCATAGGACTGTCGCTGACATCCTAAACTTTCTGATTCGTCCTTCGGCATTTTTGATCCGGTTTATGGCGCAATATCATTGAGTGCGAATCATTAAGCAATACGCGTCCTGTGTCTCAGCTACAGCTTTCGTCATAACAGCAGTGGGGTTACAAAATGTCAATGGCAACGCCAACGCGAACTGCAGAAGACTTCGACCTTGATCCGACTGTTGTCTCATCGACGGCGTGTGGATAGAGACGGCGACGCAACCGAGCAAAAGAAAGGTCGCGACACTCTGACCCTGACACCCCCCCCCTCCCCTTCCCCCTAAGTGGTAAGCCACTCGGAGGAAAAACGTGCTACCTCTACCACGATTGTCCTCGAAGTTACTATTGTTACTTTTCGCCTGTGTTTGAGGAAATGTCGTGGCAGTGAACTCAATCCAGCAGGTTAGTGGCGGCCCTGAATTTGTAGACGTCCTTTGCAATTCCTAATGTCTGCTTTGCTAGAAGTGCCTCTCATCTTCCCGTAGAATATTTCTGCGTTAAAATTACGGGTTTCTATATGTATATTCTTTCGCGATTTAAAATAAAACCTTTAATAAACGGTATAGTAAAATCCGTTTATTCTGATATGTACCTCAATAAAAAATATCTGCGTGACAAAAAAAAGATAATTTTGCGAGTGAATCACGGCTGAAATTCACAAAGACGTGATGACATTCTTAGTCCCAATAATATGACACTTATTTATTTATTCTGTGTTTGTCAATAATGCCTAGCGCTGGGGCATTACGCTAGAAGGGTCGAAGATTTGGGCGGGGGTATGGATTGTATACCAAGAATTGAATATTAGCGAACAATAAAAGCAAATTGTTATGTCTATGCGTACAGCATATCATGGTAACTGATTAGAAACGGGAATTATTGAAGAAAAACTTGAGTAGTTGCTGGCTCTTCGATTGCGTAGTAAAGGCGTACGTTTAATCGTGAATCAGAAAAAGCAAATCTACCACAAATGACATCTTTTTGACGCAGCACGCAAGGCAGCACAATCCTAGAAATGTTTTGTTGGAAGGTTCAATAATCAACTCCAAGTTTTCAAATAAAAAGGGAGATGAGAAAGAGAGAGAGAGAGAGAGAGAGAGGAGATGGCGCTGCGAAACTGGTGGCAAAACTTTCGTCGATCTCAGGTGCTCCATCAGGAGTTCTTTGCAGCAATGTTCCTTTGCGTTTAGCTGCATTAACTAAAATATTTACACTTTAAGAATGTCATAACGGTATTCCGACAATTACACCTATTACTACACCTTTTAAGTATTCTTGGTTCTTACTCCGAAGAATACAAAGTAAAGTGATGCTTAGTGGAACACCGTTAATTTTTTGAAGGTGTGAAAAAAGGCGGAGGGAAGGGTGTGGTGGTGACATGCGAGAATGCAAAAAACATATTCGCTTCACACAGCTTTCGTGGAGGAGGTCGCTTTAGCGACTGCATTAAATAAATATGCCCGTGCCAATGCTTTTTACTTTGAAATATATTCTAACTGAACTTCAGAAATATTATGCTTTTTGTGAAATATTGACGAGAACATAGGAACATATGTGAACTTCCGTAATTGCAGATTCGGTCAACCGCGAACGAGTGTCTTTCAATGATTGAATGTATAAGGGGGTGGGGTACTCAACAGCGTGTGAGTCCAGTGTCTTGAATGTTTCACTACATCTCTATACTCCATCTCATGAGTTGCGTGCAGCAGAGGCAAAAGCACAGGCGCGAGGGCCTGGCTTTTATATTTGCTTTCCTTTCACGAGCACTCGCAAAAAAGAAGGCACATCTGAAAAAGCCACGTTCCCGCGCCAAAGCCTTTGCCTTTGCTGCACGCAACTCCTGAGATAGAGTTTATACTTATTGTTTTCATGCAGGTGGCAACGTGCATGGAAATGCGAGAAGAAAAAAAAAATGATCAAAAAGATATTACAAGCTGATCACGTTGAGCACGGACTGGTAAGCGCAGAATGTTTGATAGAGTCTTACATTTATCGGCGTACGTCTGCGGGGTCCCTGGCGAAGGTTCTTCCTGTTGCTTCTGACATTTCTTATGTTGACGGTAAGCTCGCCTCTTACTTCTTCCACCGTAAAAGAAGAGAAACGGTGCGAACGGCACCGCCTCGTTCCTATGGCAATGTGTCGAAGATTTGCTCCCATTTCTGGCAAACACCGTGAGATAACGCAGCATGACATGCCCACACGCTTTCAAGGCCGCGACGAGCGCGACCTCGCCTGGGCGCGCTGCAAATCGAACGCCGAGCGAAAGGGTCGTTCTTTTTGTCGAGAGCAAACGCCGTCCCGCCGAAGGCTAAATTTTTTTTCTTATATAGGCCTCCTGCGTTGCTTAAGGGGCGCTGCGAAAAGGCACTTTAGGGCTTGTTTTGGGTAGTACAAGCTTGAGCCTCTCAAACTGTCACAGATGAAGAAGTGTGCCTGCTCTGGTGAAGAACTCGAGATCACGAGGAAAACACAAACAAACAACAGAAGTTCGAACGCTGTCAAAGCACAGGTCAAAGCAAAAAAGCTAAAAGCGTAAGCCACAAAAACAACAACAACAAAAAACAGCCATTTCACGTGTTTAAAAAACAAATCGTCGGGACGCTAGATGTTCTGACGTCACCGCCCAGAGATATCAGACGCATACCCTAGCGGTGTTGGCATGAATCTGGCACTTCCGATTGTTTTGCAGCGTTTAATCTAGCCAAGTTTCGGGAGTACAAAGGTGTCTTTCCGTTCTTCAGCACCACACAGAATTATATATAAAAAAAAAAGCTCAGCCAACGTGCCATAAATAGTGCGAGACCCAATGAGGTGAGCGTGTACTACCCAAAATGAGAGCGCCACAGTTTGTTCGAAGGTTCAGCGCAGTAGGCCTATGGTTGCCAATGGGCGTAACGCTTTCGGTGTCGGATTTACAGCCAAACGTTGCACCCAAAACGTTACAGATCTTATGAAAATCAGTTAATAAAACACATTTTGTGTTAAAAAACATAATAAAACACACACAAACACACAAGCACATACACACATGCACACACGCACACACAAAACATGTCCCCGGTGGGCCCCAGCAGTCGTCGGGGATAAATACGACTAAACCCTTCGAATCGGGCGGCTGCTTGCGCCATCTAGCTCAGTGAGAATCTCTCTCTCTCTCTCTCTCTCTCTTTCTCGGTGAATTTGGGTTAGGGCGCGCAGAGTCGTAAGCGACCCGGATTTCGAACTAGTTGTAACGTGGGCAAACAGTCAATGGCACCGGCCTCCTCCTCTTTCTCCCGCTTTTTTTTTTCTTTTTTTAAAGGGGGGGAGAGTAGTGGGGTGTCGTCACGGGCCAGAAAGAGTCGAGGACCCTGTCTAGGGGCACAGCAAACACTCGAGCTCGTCGCGATTTGAACCGACGCTCGAAATATCTGTACTGAGGACATAAAGATCGACTGCATAGCACATTTGGATAGGAGGTAGGAGCAAAAGGCTGCAAAGCCTGACGAGACCTCTGCCCCTTACAAAGTTTTTGGCAGGTCAGTCAGCAATCAGACCGGACAAGATAAACTATAAACTATAAATAAACAAAATAAAAGTAAAGATTCGTCACCCCAACAAGTAAAATCAGGCGTGCCTCAGGGAACCGTGCTTGGTCCACTGCTTTTCTTGATATATGTCAATGACCTGCCTACTCGTATTCAATCCACGATAAGATTATCACGCCGACGACTGTGTTTTATACCGGAAAATAGAGGGCCTGGATGGCTGTACGCTTTTGCAGAGTGATCTGATGTTTCTTGAGACGTGGTGTGAAGAGTGGCAGTTGCAAATTAACGTTTCCAAAACAAAATATCTGAACTTCAATAATAAACGCACATCAACAAAATTTAACTACACCCATTTTCAGTGTCCCCATAGAAAATGTTTATACATATAAATATCTTGGACTTCATTTCACGCCTAACTTTCCGTCGGGAACAACATATTAACCACGTCACGGCAAAGGCTAATCAAACTTTAGGCTTTCTAAGACGTCCGCTTACACCTGGCAACACGGGAAACAAAACTGATCGCATACACATCTCTTCTTCGTCCCAAGCTGCAATACGCATCTCTCATCTGGAACCCGCATCAGTCATATCTCATCGACAAGTTAGAAGCCATTCAAGACCGTAGCCACCCGCTTCGTTCTCCGCAATTATACCCGTACAAGTACAACGACACTAAAACAACAAACTAATATACCCCTTCTTGCTAACCGACGTAAAATAACACGACTAACTGCCCTTCATCACCTGTACTATCATTCACCCTCAAAGAAAGAAAAATATTGCCCAGCTGCTCACCATGTCTCGGCACGCATAGACAACTCACAGAAACTTCAGCTTGCCTCTCCTAGAACTAACACTTTCAAATTTTCTCCCTTACAGTTATCTATATCAGACTGGAATTCCCTCCCCGACGACATCGCAACAGTAAAAGAGCCCCTTAGATTTCGTTCCGCAATTGCCACTCTTTACAATATGTAAAAAAAGAGCGGAAGGAGGAAAAGATTCCTAACTCTTGTTGACTTGTGTCTGTATTGTTGTTTTTGCCTCCCTTATATGTAAAGCCCCCACCGGGCGCTATAACGGTATATTAAATGAAATGAAACACAACTTGATCTAGGTTCATTTGTGGAAACAGTTTTTACGCAGTGGGTGTACTTTACACATTGTTATTATTATTTTTCTACTCAAAAACGGCATCACTCGCCACCAGAAATTCTCTAACGCTTTTCTTGAAATTGTGAAAGCAACGATGACATATTATTTGTTCATGGATGGAATCAAAGAGGGAGATTGTTGCATGTTTTAAATCACGGCAACTTCTTCGTTTCCCTGCACCTTTTTTTTATATACATACATAAATATTATACCTGAGCTTACGAGGCCCTCTCTCTGGTCTGGATGGGTGGACAAACTTGTCTTTAAAAGTAGGCAAATTTCTTTTAGCTCATGTGAACTACGAATAGTTCCGAGAGTGCCTTAGATATCTTACAGATGTCTAAACGTAATTTATTTTGTTTCGCTTTGTTATGCCTTGTTTTATACGTATATTATCGTATCGTTGTTTATAATTAGAACTGCGTTTAAATGTGGCATAGAGTATAACGATACGTTACATTCCTAGGACTCCTACGAGAATGAATTTCAAAAGTGACGAAGGAATCAGATACCGGCTTCTGTTCTTACACTTGAGAAACGTAGAAGCATGGTCGGCGAAGAGGGTCGTTGAATTACAACAGTTAGGAAGTATTGACTTTCAGGTTGATTAACGGGTCGTCTTTCCGTCCCTTTATTGTGCGAACAGAGGAACTGTCATGCGCATAAGCAGACTGGGTTGGGGTTTCTGATTACGAACTGTAAAACTAAACGAGCAGTTGTAAGCGAGCATTCGTCTCTCGCCACGTACGTCTCCTCTTTTTTCCCTGTTTCTTTCTGCGCTCCGTTTCATAATGAAATAAAAAGAACTCAGTCGATTTTACTTAGAACTCGCGAGTATATTTGACGACTACCAGTTTTGGGCGTCATTGCGAGTTGTAACCCCAGTTGCACGGGCAGTTCAAAGGCGTTCAGAAGAATGGGCTTTTGAAGGAATCGGCGAATCAGCTCGCGATTTCGACTCTATGCATGCCCGTCGGCACCCACTGATTCGACGATTTGCTAAAGGTCTTCGCTCTGAAGGCCTTCGAATTGCTCTTGAAACAGGGTCATTACTTTGTTTACAACTTGGCGGGAAAACAAAGCCTGCATGAGGCGGCAGTTCTTATGCACGCGTCCGGATTCAAGCCTGCAGCTTTCCGGAACAGTGAGCTCAAGGCCGTGTCAACGCGCGATCCGGCATCCAGACACGCTTGAAGTGCACCCGGGCAAAGAGTTAATTACATCGCATGGAATATGAGCTCTCCCCACTTCAAGGGCACTACTTTCTTCTAAAACAAATCGTGGAACATGAACCACTGCTTTGTACTGAATGGCAAATGAATGAGACGTGGAATAGACAATGTGCTTAACGACCTGACAACAGCATAGCTTAGAAAGTGAGTCAAGAATTCCGGAAGAGATACTTTAAGGGTAGAGCAGCTGACACTTCGCCTGACTGTACAGGCGTTTGGCTACCAGGCATGGTTCTTGGTACCGGCGACTTGCAAGGACGCAGGGAATAAAATGCTCTCGTCGAAATGTGCCAGTAAACTCAACGACCAGGGATAGAGTTGCTGGTGTGCGGTGGCCTCTTGCCGAAAATCGATAAGCACGCGTTCATGCCCTTATTGTCCTCAGGTATATTCTTCCGGACATTACAATGTCTAGTACTCCAAAGCCCAGTGTGCGTGCTCTAAAGTCAAATTAGGCGTTAAAATGTTTAGACAGTGCGAGTTTAGTGCGCACTTGTGGCAACATTGTTACACGCTGCAGATGAGAGCTATTTTGTGTGTAGTACGACTGCTAGCTTTGGCACGGCTCAGTCGTGAGACATTAACCTGAAAGGGAATAGTAATGGGAGTAGGAATAGTAATAGTGCATGGGCCATCTGTCAGAACACCGACTGCTTCGCGTCCGTCGATGTGCACTCAGCGGATTGCCAGAGCCGCTCGGTATGCGATAAACGGCCAATAATTGTAATCCTTATCTTTAGCTAATCAGGCGTGACGTCCGGTACGGAAATAATTGCTTATATATACGCATGTTATATGTTTTATACGACGAGTTTTCGAACCTGCCACGGCGCAACCAACCGTACGCCACCCGTGCCGCGAATCGCGGCTTTGACCATCAGCGACGGTGGTCGAAAGGTGATTTTTCTTCCCGTGACGGATCGCTTCAGGCTGAGGGAATACTCATAAGCAAATCTCAACCGCATTACGCAAAGCTATGGCGGTCATAGAATACACATTGACGATATAACGCCAAAAAGAGTCCTCTTTCACGCGATGGCGTTTAGGAGCTCGTGTCGCAAAAAATTTGGCGTCGGCGTCGGTGGGACCCAAAAATCCCATAATGCAACGCGCGCAGTCACGTGTGACTTCACACGTGGCTGTGACGTCATGACCCTATCGACCCGCTAAATTTTCCGGCCGAATTTGGCGGAAAGCTTTTCCACCAGATTTAGCGAAACATTTTCCCGCCAAATCTAGTAAAAAGAAAAATTCTCGCCAAATTTGGCGGGAAAATTTCAATAAAACACGTGACACGTGACGCTGCCGACTAGTCCACGCACACACGCTTGCATGGCTTGGGAGCGAGCGCGGGTTTAATAGAGAGTTTTAGTAGATCGTTCCGATGACTCCGATAACGATACCCGATACTTCGCCTCCGCCTTTGCGCTTACATACATATAGTATCGTTATCGGAGGTATGGGAACGATCTACTAAAACTCTCTAATGAGACGGCTTCGCGAAGAGGGCCCGTTAACGCTATCGCGTTCCTCTCTTAAAGGCAAAGCTTAAACGTCCCCCCAAGATATTTTTTTTTTTTGCTAGAGTGAGCGTTATTATACACTCTGAAAAAACTTGAGTGCGTCTAGTTTCCCGCAAGGCACTTAGGAGAATCAATCGCTATAATCAACTAAGGAGGCAAGGGGAATGACGAGGCTTAAAATATGCTTAGAATTTAAAGAAAAAAAAAAAAAAACTACGCTATGAGACTGAGCGTAAAGTAGATATATGAAACATCGTGCTCAATGTCAGTCTGTTTATATTGACCTTTTTTTTGTTAACTCTTGTCTCCAGCCATCTGGTGACATATCTGGTGTGCGCGACGAAGAAAAACATAAAACATCTCCACCTGCCAATAGCAAAAAAAAAAAAATAGAGGCGAGGCAAGACGAGAATGGGTGACGGCAACGCTATATCTTGAACGTGTTCTATCGGCGTGACGGCGGCAACACACTTTTTTTCGCCCATACTGGAAGTGACGACATTCAAGATGGCGGCGCCCTCGCGAAACAGCTGCACAGATCAACTCAACTCTCCGACGTCACGCCACTGGGGTGGAGCGACCTGCGTCGGAACTGCGCATGCGCAGATGCCTTGGGGCGAATCCGTTTCCTGCGCTCGCGCGATGTCCACGTACGTACCCGGTGTGAGCAAGCGCGGGCTCGTTTATAAACAATATATACTTTGGTCTGATATAGGTCCGAACATATTTTGAGCCTTCGTCATCTTGCCGCCGACTATGCCCTCCATAGATTGCTCCGATTGGCTCTCCCAAGCGCTTTGCGGGGAAATGAGATGCTCCAGATTTCATCTGGTATACATCACACACACACACGCACACACACACACACGCACGCGCACACACACAGACAGACAGACACGCACACACACACACACACTGTCTTTAGAAACTGGTTGAGGCGTGTGTCGTCCTTGCTTATGATTGTCCTGCCGTTGATTGGTCGTAGAAGAAAAAAAAAACACTGTCCGGCAGACTTGGGCTAGGTGGCGCGAGCTACCGCCCGTTACAAGGGGTATAGCTAATTAACATTCATCCATCCATCCATCCATTCATCTATCCAAGCATGCGTATGCAAGATATGAAGCAAGCCGGCTTCCGATCGTGCTCGAGGCGCGTCCCCAGATAATTCCGTCGTCGTCCCTGCAGCGAGCGAACACCGCGTGGCTTCTGTTCTGATGTAAGAGCAGCGTGACCACGACGGTGAGCAAAAACGTACAAAACTAGGAGGTCGATGGGTCAAGAACGAAGTGGAAGCCCCTCCCACCCTTTCCACTCCAGCGGAGTGAATGGTGGAGAGGAGGTCGCCTCCCTCCAGCGTTTGCTCTACTAAAGGGAAAGAGGTGGAGGAGCTTCCACTTCGTTCTTGACCTGTCACCGACATAGGATTACATTGTCAAGACAAATATCAATTTCACGCAGGTATTTCCGAAAGTATAAGGTCAGGCGAGCGAACCGTTCGTGTCTGTTGACGACCCACCATCGTCCAATACAAAAAAAAAAAACACTTTAGGTTTTTTTTTTGTTCTTGTCGAATTTAGCAGCGCTCGCAGCCTCCTGTTAGGACGAAAAACGTGTCAGTCCTTTTTTTTTGTCATTAGTCCTTTTCGGAGTCCCATATTGTAGCCGCAGACCTCGCAGCTGTTTTCTGTTGCTACACGGCTTTGCAACGACGACGCAAACGCCTGGTGACTTCGCAGCTGCCGCGTCGCCGTATACTTTGCCAACCAAGCTGGAAAATGTAAGGCATGCTATTGCGATTTTGTTTCATCTACGTTGCCCGCCCATTTCTCCGAAGTTTGCGATTTCGACCCGTTTATTATATGGAATTCCCTCGGCGGACTGGAGTGATCCAAAAGCACTATAGATGCGAGCGCGCCCACTTTTCTCTGATTGGTTCTTCGGCGTTCTTGTCGGCTACTGCTGCAATTTCATTTGCTACGGCACGATAATCAAATGCTCGTGACTCGCCACGCCCCACATTTCTTAATCTGTCATGAATGTATCAAGTCGTGAAGTTTTTGCATCTTATCACTCAATCTACGCGGCTTCACAACGAGCTACTCTTTTTTTTTTTTTGCGTTTCGTCGTTTTAGCGATTACACCAGCTGCCCTCTAACGTGACGGCTTTGACGTACTTTTACAGCATACACATTTTGCTTCACCTATACTTTTTTATCGGCAAGAACAAGCAACGTTGACCACCGGCATGATGCTACGACGTTACGTTAAAGCCACGTGTTGATCACCGAAAATTCATGTCGCAGTTGGCAACATCTGTGCGATGCGCCCGGGGAACATGCGTTCCACGCTACGGGCTCCACGAAACAAAAACAAGTCCCGTTGAAATCTGTAATTTTTTTTTATTGACGCTAAAATGAGTTGCTGTTTTTAGTTTGTTCGAAAGGAACATCCATTCAGCTTATGTAAAATATATATTATGAATCAATGAATCAGGTGAAAGACTTCTTTCTTTTTCTTTTTAAGATTGAAGATGTAGTACCTTTTGGCTTCGTCCTCCTTTGTACATTCCACTTAGTTGTCTAATTTTGAATATGTTGGATTATTTTAGACGATTCAAAGACTTTGATTTCGTAGAATTGTAAAACGGACCAAGAGAGGAGCTTTTGTCTGGCAACTGCAATAAACGCGATTGCGAACATGATGGATTTTATCGCAGCAGCTCTGCCCAGGCTATGAAATGGCGAACAGACTTGTGCAGCTTGCCAAAAGAGTTTGCTTTAAATGTCTCGCACTTTCTCCACAAGCACCACAACAAGAACAGCCATAATTTGATGCTCGTTCTCTGTGACATCGCGCAATGTCGAAATTCATCTATGGGGAAAAACAACAACATCTTGATTGGTTTTTTGGACGTTTCGAGGGTGTGTGAAAAGAGTGTAATTGAAAGGCCGAGAGGTTAGCCTGAGCTCAAGACTCTAGCAGACTACTCGGTACTGGGAGAAAGGGGGAAGGGAAAGAAAGAGCGATATGATGAAATGAGATGAGGAAGGTGAAAGAGCTCATTATGATTTGACGATGAGGAAGGGAAATGATGATCAATGGTTCGTTTTCTTTCTCCTTAGGGCGTGAGTGTTAATCTTGTTGTCTCGGAAAGAGGGAAGCAAACCTCCGCGATGAACATACAAGAGCAGCACTTTTATTTCAAAAATAAATCAAAATATTTCAAGAAATACTTTGCGCTGCGAAAGAAACATTTGCTTCGTCTTCCTTTTCTCTTTTTTTTTCTTTCGACGTTTCGAGGAAGGAAACAATAAATATAAGATGTAAAACTATGTAATTGAAAGTTTGTCCACAATCTAGATACAGTTCAAACATCGTCCCCAAAAGCAAAAAAAAAAAAAAAACGAAAGTGAGCAAATTAGACCGTTTTCGTGTGACAGTTGCCATGCTTATTTATGACAGAGTTCGGTGTGGCGACAAAAACTAAAGTAAATAATTTAAGCATAACTACTATAAAAAGGTATAGCCAAAAAGAAAAAGTAGAACTATTGGCACAAACTCCCTAAATTCTAGCGCCTTCCAATCGGCAAATAAACTAATTTGCAGCTTGTTTACAGCTCAGCTACGTCACAATTCAACATGGCGGCCGCCACGAAAAAACGGTCTATCGACACACATATTGTTTACAAAAAACACAGCGTTTGCCCACACCGGGTGGGGGCACTGCGCGGGCGCAGAAAGCAGATTCGCACGAGGCGAAGCATTTGCGCGTGCCCAGTACTGACAGCAGCGCCACCGCAGTAGAGTGACGTCAGAGAGTTGAGTTGGTCTATAGACTGACGGCTTATGAAAGGCAGGGAGTGACGAGATTCGACAATTCTATTATAGAGCCAGTGAGATTGCAACATTAGTCCATGAAATCGCCGGGAAGCGAATCACGAGACAAGAAGCCTGATGATAATGCAATTAATGCAAAGGTGCAAGCGAGCTGGACAAGAATGACGAGAATAATTATCGTCATTATCATCGACAAGAAGCCTGAACATAATAAGACTCGTTTGTGTCGGTCCCTATTTATTTTTCTACGTAGAAAAAGAGGCAGGGACAGACACGTCTCTCATCTGAATGCATGTCAGAAGGGGATCAAAGCCTGCTTCAGGTACGATTAACAAAAATGCAGTCAGTGCGCAGGCGAACTCGTGGAAGTTTATTACGACGACTTTAACCCGAGTCTGTGTGTAAAAGGAGGAATCTTTTTTTTTTTATCGTACACACTGTAAAAGTTTTGTCGTTCCTCTACCCCAGTCTCGGGTAAAAGGGGTCATGAAACGATGTCAAGTTCGAATGTTCATGGCTTTGCAGTCTGGCCCAACTGTTCTCGCACAGACCGCCACGGATTCAGAAGCTTCTTGGTCGCGGTGAAATTTCGAGGATGAAAGGGGACTCATTATTTCCGTCTTGCCTTCGCAAAGCTTGATGACGTAATTGTGGGATCGGAACCACCCGCCTGATGACAGTCGAGCGCGGCTTATGAATTGGACACGAGAAATGCGTGTGCACTCGTCTTCGGTTCGTAACAATCAATGCCTCGGCGGACACTCGTGTCCAACCACTGCGGTGATGAGAGTAGCCCTACTCTAACAATGCCCGGAGCTCAGGACGCGTTTTCTACTTTGCCGACCGCAGTGCGCGGCTATAATTAACGTTGGGGGCATAGGATAGGCATCAGTGTGTGTGTGTTTTTTCTAAAATCTTCGAGTAGGTTTTGTCACCGATTATCCTTGAGGAAGTCGGCCCTGATCATATCTGCAACAGCGTTGGCAAAACTAACCCTTTGAGGCCGAGTGCGTCCGACCTCCTAGGACGTCCTTATCTCCGGGTTCGAAGATGACTGATTAGGTCGATGAGTTTCTGGATTCACACGGGCGCGATGAAACTTCCCGAGTGTGGACGACACGTGCTTCGCCTGGAGTGCTCGGTCCAGGGAACGTGCCAAGAGACACACTATCAACATCCGCGTTATACGCAGAGTTTGAGCGTGGCAAACACGCTAGGAAAAGCAAAAAGGGGTGGTGGTCGCCGGATAGTTTTCTACTAGAAAAACTCTGACGCAACATATACGAGGCTCTTTTTCTCGATAATTAGACCGTTCCAATAAACGCCACCTGCGCGCTGCCATTCGCGTTCTGGGCATGCGCAGTAGCTCTCTTCGGCGAAATATCAAACGCCGCGCATGCGTGGTGACTCGGCAGTTTTTGCCTGAGGAATGAACACACACACACGAAATTCAGCTTGTGTTTGGAACGCACGAGGGCAATTTCGAAGGAGTGAGACCAATGGGATCTGACAATACGTTCAAACACCAACTAATTTTTTTTTCAACAATCGGCACATTTGCACATAGAAGCGATTGGAACTGCGCATATGCGTGCGCAGGAACCCATTTTGCGAATGTCGATGCATCTGCGCATGCCCCGTTCAATGGTCAGCGGGACAGCCTCTGGGCGTATAACGTTAGAAACATCGGCTCGGTGCAAAGAAAATCGGAGGACAGTCCTTGGTTCTATCTGGGGGGCTATGTTGCGCTTTTGGACTCCCAGGAGACTAGGAAGAGGGAAGTGACGTAGGTGTGAATGAACGTATCTCGCATCGCGAAACTCACCGTCATCAGCGACTCCACCAATCAACATCCAAAGAGCGTTGTTGACGTCACTTCCCTCTTCCTAGTCTCCTGGGAGTCCAAAAGCGCAACATAGCCCCCTGGTTAGTTTTTGAATAATCAACTTTATTATCGACCTCAACGAGACAAAACGTTGAAAGGGAGGTTGGACAATAAATTGCAGTGTACGACAGACCGGAATATTTTACTGCAGTGAGGAGCAAATTGCTGTCAAACAGTTAAGCAATTTATGTTTGCAATATTCCTGCGCTTTTGAGCGAAAGATAAGTGGGCTTGCTTAAAGAATTAAACCAAAATGTTATGCAAATCAATAAAAAAAAGATGTTCTTATTACTTTGTGCACGAGCTCGTTAAGGTTTTGACTTGATATAATATTTGTTTATACACTGGAATAAAAGTGTAAAATAAATACTGCCACGTTACATTTACCTCTGCAGTGAACAGAAGAACTGTTTTGTGGGTATACAAAGCGAGGGGGAAAAAGAAAGCAAGGTTATGCAATAAATAGGAGCCAAACGTTTCGAGCCTACGCTTCCGATGGGTTTCCCAGACCTCTTCTCAAACATGACTTCTTTCCTTTGCACTAACTGCTATTCTCACTATTACACTACAACTCCTAAAGTTTATTCCATCCAGCACAATAAATTTATTTAAAAATAACTTTTTTCCCCACAAATGCTGCCCTTGATTTCATGTGCTCTCAAAATGTATACACACAACTTACGGGCAGTGACAGCTTAAGAAACTGACAGCCTTAAAAAATGTGTGTGTGTGGGCGGGGGGGGGGGGGGGGGGGGGTCATCGCGTGCATATTATTACTGATCCGCGGCCAATGATAGGGCGACGTTAGCCAATAAGGACGCCGATGAACCAATCACGACTTAAGAATCATTACCATAATAATCCGTGCCCTGCACTCTAAAAAAAGCCCGGGCGTCTATTATCCTGCACAACACTCGGAGAACCAATCGCGCAGCTACGGAGGCAGCTTAGCGAATGACGATGCCGAAACATATGTTTAGACCAAAAAACGCAGTCTGAGTTGCGATATTAAGCAATGCAAAACGTCACGCGAGCACTGGCTTAGTCGTCACTGACCCAGACTGCGTACGCATTCGCCCAAGCACATGACTCGGCATCGTCATTCGCTGAGCTGCCTCCGTATGCTTGCGTTGGTCGGCTCTTCGTCTGTTGTTATCGTCGTTGGCCGGTGAAGGTGTCACCTGTCTTCCCGGAGTGGGACAAAAACGCAGTCTGAGTTGCGATATTGGGCAATGCCAAACGTCACGCTTGCATTGCTTAATGTCACAACTCAGACTGCGTTTTTTCGTACAAACATATGTTTCGGCATCGTCATTCGCTGAGCTGCCTCCGTAACTTGCGTTGATTGGCTCTTTCATGTGTTGGTATGTGTTACGCGGGAACAGATACACGGGCTTCTTTTAGAGTGCGGGACAAAACGCAGTCTGGGATAGATATTAAGCAATGCCAAACGTCACGCTTGCATTGCTTAATGTCACAACCCAGACTGCGCTTTTCGTCTAAACATATGTTTCGGCATCGTCATTCGCTGAGCTGCCTCCGTAACTTGCGTTGATTGGCTCTTCATGTGTTGTATGTGTTATGCGGGAAAGTAGACGTACGGGCTTTTTTTTAGAGTGTGGGACCAAAACGCAGTCTGAGTTGTGACATTAAGCAATGCCAAACGTCACGCTTGCATTGCTTAATGTCACAACTCAGACTGCGTTTTTTCGTCTAAACATATGTTTCGGCATCGTCATTCGCTGAGCTGCCTCCGTAACTTGCGTTGATTGGCTCTTCATGTGTTATATGTGTTATGCGGGAAAGTAGACGTACGGGCTTTTTTTAGAGTGTGGGGCCAAAAAAGCGCAGTCTGAGTTGTGACATTAAGCAATGCCAAACGTCACGCTATGCATTGCTTAAAGTCGCAACTCAGACTGCGTTTTTTCGTCTAAACATATGTTTCGGCATCGTCATTCGCTGAGCTACCTCCGTAACTTGCGTTGATTGGCTCTTCATGTGTTATATGTGTTATGCGGGAAAGTAGACGTACGGGCTTTTTTTTAGAGTGTGGGGCCAAAAATGCAGTCTGAGTTAGCGACATTAAGCAATGCCAAACGTCACGCTTGCATTGCTTAATGTCACAACTCAGACTGCGTTTTTTCGTCCAAACATATGTTTCGGCATCGTCATTCGCTGAGCTGCCTCCGTAACTTGCGTTGATTGGCTCTTCATGTGTTATATGTGTAGTGAAAGTAGACGTACGGGCTTTTTTTTAGAGTGTGGGGCCAAAAAACGCAGTCTGAGTTGTGACATTAAGCAATGCCAAACGTCACGCTTGCATTGCTTAATGTCACAACTCAGACTGCGTTTTTTCGTCTAAACACATGTTTCGGCATCGTCATTCGCTGAGCTGCATCCGTAACTTGCGTTGATTGGCTCTTCATGTGTTATATGTGTTATGCGGGAAAGTATGACGTACGGGCTTTTTTTAGAGTGTGGGGACCAAAAAAATGCGAGTCTGAGTTGCAGACATTAAGCAATGCCAAACGTCACGCTTGCATTGCTTAATGTCACAACTCAGACTGCGTTTTTTCGTCTAAACATATGTTTCGGCATCGTCATTCGCTGAGCTGCCTCCGTAACTTGCGTTGATTGGCTCTTCATGTGTTATATGTGTTATGCGGGAAAGTAGACGTACGGGCTTTTTTTTAGAGTGTGGGGCCAGAAATGCAGTCTGAGTTGTGACATTAAGCAATGCCAAACGTCACGCTTGCATTGCTTAATGTCACAACTCAGACTGCGTTTTTTGGTCTAAACACATGTTTCGGCATTGTCATTCGCTGAGCTACCTCCGTAAGTTGCGCTGATTGGCTGTCCGAGGGTTGTGCGTGAAAGTAGACGCAAAAACTTTTTTAGAGTGTAAACTCTCGGTGATTACGTATATGCACAGAGGCGAGAGAGAAAACCATGTGAGATTCACAGTGGGCACGAGTACTCAAGCAAGAAGACAACTGTCGAAAGTCGCTTGCTGGTGCCAGAGCTCCCTTAACTTAGTATAATACGACCATTTCCCGTGCATAAAGTATTAAAAAAATGTGGCGAAAACTTGGAGAAGCAGGTAAGTATACAAGCAGACCACGCATACACACCGAGCAAGCACCTGTATACAGTACCACTTGTTGTTGCGGCAACTTGTCGTTTTAAGAGCTGATTTCAATACAGCAAAGTCTCAATACCTAAAGAATATTTTTTTTATTTTGTAGGAGAGGACCGTGAATGAATCGGTGATTGAGCTTTATGCCTATCAACATGTCGAAAATATAAATAAAATAAGACTAGGAAAAGGAGAATCCACAGTTTGAAGGGAAGTAATGATCCTTTTTTGCGTGACTGTAGTACAACGAGCTGCGGCATGAGAGCATGCTCAAAACGCGACCCGAGTATTTTTAGAAAATAGTTGACAGCAGGCTGAAGGCAGCCATTGAAATGACCTGAAGCAAGAGCCCAGTCGCATTGCATCAGAATAAAAGCGCCATCACAAAATTTCTGCTTCACTCTCTCGGTGCGTATACCGTTCGTTTACCTGTGTATAACAATATCGTCTCCCACAGAAATATATGACCTTTATTAAATACCGTAGCTTATATACCGCTGCAGTGAGCTTAAGAAACGAGAGGCTAACGGTTATATGTCGCAATCTCATTGGCCGAGGAGTGATTGCCGTCGAAAGACTCGTCGAAGGGCAACTCGTCAAAGGCGTATTTGTCGAATAGACCAACTCGTCATGGGGCAGCTCGTCGAAGAGCAGTTCGTCGAAGAGGCCACCTGGTTGCCACTTTTTTTAAAGTATTTTTAATTCGCTTTTGCACACGAATACGAATATATTATATGACCGAATCGTGTGGACCGCTATTGTATAACCACTGTGCGGTTTCCTCAATGTCTGTTCTGAATCCCTCGTGTGTGAGACCAATTAATAGCTAATTCGTGTCAAGCGTTACTTTCGGTTAGTGTTTCTCGAGTGACGTAGGCACTGCATAAATAAGAAGAGGCTGGCTTGAGCCGGTGCACGGTACAAAAACGTTCAGAGGAAGCAAGCGAGGTGCAGAGCGGGTGACCTAGGCAAATGGCACATTATGCACCAACTCGTGTTTACCAACGAATCGGATCGGCCCTAGCGGAACACCAACGGCAGCGTGCATGCGAGATGGGGTGTGGGCAAGAAGCGCCGAGTCCCGCATCAACAAACCATCGGAATGTGAATCTTGACGGCGTCGGTGTGGGGTCCCGCGCTCTTTTTCGCGTTAAAAGTGTTAATTCTGCAGCTTCGCAGCAATGCCTGTCTAAACGCCGCAGAATGGAAGCCAATGCCTGAAGCACACGATGAGATTCTGCTCGCTATTTTCAGTCGCGACGTCGGTCGGGTTGCAAAAGCGTGGAAGTTTGCTACGATGCTCGACGTCCATACTGAAAATCGGAAGCAGAACCGGACCGAGTGAATTAGCTATAACAAGTTGGTGACGGCCACTGGTAACAATGATCCTTGTATCATTGTTACCTCCTTGTATCTACTGTTTACACAGAGCCTATACTTGCCCCAAACAACCTTCAACATTAAAAGTATTTTGAGGGCTGCACTTCTTATCGCAACGTTTGGTGTATTGGCCGCGGTAGTTTGAACGAGCAGGCGACAGTTTGAACGATCAGATGGCCGTTTGAACGTGAAGACGCACTGAACATGGTTCGCAGGTGGTCCGGACAACTTCACAATTATCTCGCATTCACGTTGCAACAAAAAGAAAAAATCTGACGACCACAAGTATCCGTGAATGCAATACACAGTGCTTCCTGCACAAGTAATCGCGGTCCGACGGTGTCTTGTATTCTATTTTCACGGCACTTATCCACGTTCTCGGACGAACCGAGCAGGCAGAATACGCATGACAACTGATCTTCCAACCTTTCCCAGCTCTTGGTATACAGCCCCAGTTGCAGCATTTTAACGAGAAGGCAGGTCTGGCTGGTCTCTTCCAAAACAACACGGGAATGCCCGTCCCGCATGGCGACTTCCGCCCATAGCCCCAGACCGGAAGTGCGACCGACCCGCCACCACCGCGGCGTGACGTAACGGATTTGAGTTGGTGTATAATATTATACACTCCGTTTAACATTAGGTCCGACAACAGCGAAAACGCTACAATTCGATGGTGCCAATCACGCAGCGCCAAAAGTGCATCTTCACGGCCCTCGTCTTCTTCGTGCGTTTTCTATCACCGGCTATAAACCAATCACGCAGAGAAATAAAAAGGCAGGATAAAGTCGCAGTGAATGCGCGTGATTGGCGATAACGATGTCACGATGACTCGCTACACTCACTGATATAGTTAAAGAAAGGCAGGGCGTGTATTCTTATGTTCTTCGTGATTTCTTCTTTAGCGTTCTTATCAACTACTAATTTTATATTTTCATCCTCTATTCTTTACCCGTGTGTAATACCAAGAATGGAGAGGACGAAACCGCTCCCCTCTTGACCGGAAACACGGATACAAGCAGCCTTAGCTGAAGTGTTTTGTGGCCAAAGCCCGGTAATACGATTCGATTAGATATACTCTCTCACCCTTTATTTTCCCGAACCTCGCGATACCAGGTCCCGATAAATCCCACATCGAGCCACGCGGCGTCGTCGGGGTTGCGCGCGTGCGATGCGGGAATCGAGCCAGAAACAGAAACCAAGGTCCAACGAAAGCGTTCCTTGATTGCGGTCGTATTGGAAGCAGCCGCAATCTGGAACGTGAAACTGGAAAGATCCGGCTGAACTCCAGGAGGGGCAAAGAACCTATAGGTATAGATAATACGAATCTTTGGCGTACAACTGCGTTTGCACGCGTGTTAAGGGCTGCTTCAGACATTTGCATTGGAAGGCCGGTTCGCACGCACTTTTGCCTTTGAAGGTGATTGAGGGGCCGTTATGAGTCCTATCATGACAGCTTATGACTGCTTATGACGAGAATCTAAACTGGCGCCGTGTATCGGCCAGCCCAGGAACACTTCCAATCTGCGAATATTTTTTGTCTCTTAAAGCATACTTCTTTCATTAAGAAAACATTAGGATATTGTTATAAATGATATTTTTTCGTAGATAGAGTGCAGATTTGTTTTCCGAAATAGTGCAAAGTCTTCAGCCTAGCTGTACGCGGTTCAAAGGCGTTTCATGACTACTTGATGGATGACACCAGCGTGCAAGTATATGTTCTCTCGGCGCAGGGTGCTGCTCACAAGCGAACTCGGTCACGCTCAAACGCAGACGTCTCAACCATGCATTAACTTGCAAAAGCGCGGAGTTTGTTCGGGCTGTGTAGATTCGTAATATTCTCAAAGGAACGATGAAATTGATTTTAGGCTGGGATACATGTGTTTAAAATGGAGTTTTGCTATCCGCGTATCGTTTAGTTGGCAACAAAAAAGGAAAAAAAAGAATACTAGTACACGAGGGCAGAAAGCCCAAAACCAGCTTTTCGGTACGAACATTTGAAAATAGAGCGGACTATTTCGTACCTTCTTTCCTTGGAAAGCCATCCGCCTTCGCACTGTGATACGTCCGCGGTAGCCCAAGCGCACCAACCGAACCGACACCTCCGTTCACCCCTAAGCTGAGACTGCAGTAATTGCCACGAGCACGAGAGCTCGATGTCGCTGCTTTGAAGCACTCTCCCGCAGGACGGGCACTCGCGCTAGAAAAGCACGTCTCATAGACAGGAGCGCGCGCTATAGCTGGCGCTTGTAGCTTTGGCTGTAGTCTCAGCTTAAGGGTGAACAGAATACAGGCCGAACCCAGCTCTCGCATTGGAAACGAGCGCTGCTTCACTTGGGCGTATGCGCTCGTCAACAATCAATCCGTCTACGAATGTTTGGATTCGCGTTTGTGGCCAATGAGTGCCCTGACGGCACTTATCATCACTCACTTGCGAATGATCAGTTCCATGGTGCGTTTAAAGGGATATTCACAGGCGGGAGGAATCCCTCCCTTTGTTCACCGGGATGCGCATCCCGTGATAACAACGTAAACGCTTGCGCGCGGAACCGCGCTCACGTTGACATCGGGGAAGGGGAGCTTTTGCACGGGCCAGCACCAACACTCCCCGCGTTGGCGTGCGATCTCTTTGCAATTGGCGGTATTTTGTTGGCGTGTCTGGTAACTTTACAGAGTTTGCTCAGCGAGAGACCGGCAGTGGCATCGAGATAGCCCAACGTATTGTGACTTGCACTGTCGCGCATGTCGTCCGGGTAGTCCGAGGTCAAGCCCCTCGATGTGTTTGCGTTTGTCTTGCAAGTGGCGTCAAATCCGTCAGTGTACGAGGCCCGTGTCTCGAGCGGCCCTTGAAAGCAAATGGCGGCGAAGCAGTGAAATGAGCGGCCCTTGAAATCGTATGGCGGCGGAGCATCCGCTCGTGGCACGTCTTGCGCGTTTCCACATCAGTCGGTACTTGTAAAAAACGCCTTTATCAACGGACTTTAATCCGAGGCACCCGAAGGAATCTTCTGTATTCATCAATGCCGTCCTCAAGCCGCTCCCCGTACAACTGGTTTTTGATTCCACGTCCTTTCTGTGGCATCTACTCATTCAAGAAGCATCGTTCTTGTAGCAGGAAGCACTTCGTCGTCTTCTGCATCTGCAACAACGCTGCTGCCATAACCGCGTATCGCCGTTTCTGTACGCCTTCATTCTTCTGCTCTCGTCAGCGCGCACCAAACCCTGCTGTCCAGAGTGCGACCACTAAAAGCGTCTGATAACACTGACATGCCTCTCGGCTCCCCGCCGTTCGTGTGAACGTTTGAATCGGGGAGGAGTCCCGCTGGTTCCGCCGATCACTGACGTGACGCACATCCCTCCCTGAAAGCGTCCCTCGTATGAATACCCCTTAAAAAGCAAGATGGAAGCCTGGAGTCATGGCATCCGGTGAAGTACTACGTCACGGCCAGGTGATTTCTCATTTCGCTTTTGAGTTGAGGAGGAAAGCTAAGGAAGAAGAAAATGAAGAAGAAAAAAATCACCTCATGGTCCCTTTAAAACGGAGTTAGTGAGGTAACACGCTGAGTTTACGTTTCAGACGTTCACGTCATGCTCCGTTTCAGGCCATAACCACGGCCGCCCGTTGCCAAGGCGATGACAACACTCTAAACTATCAACGAGAATCTCAGTTGTTTTTTTTTTCCGCGGAACACTCGGATCGCCGGTCACTGCAAACTACCGAAAACACTCGGAATATAACGATGCAAAAAAAAATGTTTTGTTTATTTTACCGAAATTATGTTTACGATATGACCCTGAATTTGACGTTTTATACAGGTTCACATCAGGCTAATCTCAAAGCCTATACACGCTTTTTCGACTTCGACATTACCTGGGCTGCCTCCGCTGGACGCAGGTGATTGCATGTTGCTGGAAAGAGGGAAAGAGGAGGAAGGTGCATTTGGAGGGGACTATACAGTATATAGCATGACGCCGACCTGTCTGTCGCTCTAACGCCGATTGTTTTTACACTCTAGAAAATGCCTGCGCGTCTACTGACCCGCAAAACACTCGAAGAGCCATTCTCTGCGATCTATGAAATCAGCTCAGCGAATGATGAGGCGGAACATCTGTTCAGACCTCAGAATTAAGTCTGCGCTATGACATTACGCAATGCAAGCATGACGCTTTGCATTGCCACAGCGCAGACTTCATTTTTAGGTCTGAACAGATGTTGCGCCTCATCATTCGCTGAGATGATTTCGTAGATCACTGATTACATTGAGTGTTTTGCGGGTGGTGGACGCGCAGGCATTTCTTAGAGTGTATGGGTCACGGATATGGCTTAAGGAAACCCACGGCGTGGCGTCTCCGGAGATTTCATTATCGCTTTCGCAGCCGATCCGGTTGCGGCGTAAGCCGATAAAAGGAGTCGGGGGACGAATCGCGGAGCAGACGCACACACATAATGAGTTACGCCCTGGGTTTTTAAGGCTGCCAGCGACTTTGGTTCTGCTTCTAACAGATGTCCATATGCTGAAAGTAGCGCAACATTTATGTTTTTATCTCTTCCAGACACAGTGATTCGTGGCTTCAGAACGCTGACGGCCTGTATTCGTTACTACGCCGTTCGTCGCCGCCTCGCCTGCATCCGACAATGACAGTTCAAGGTGTCGGGTTAACTGCCGCATATCGCCGGATTGGAGGGGCAGCCTTAGCCGATACGCTTCATTTCGAACTCTAGAACAGCTTGCTTATCACCTCTGCTCGTTTCCGAAGGGTCCGTGATTTTGCGGAGTGCAGGAGACACACAAAGCCATGCGAGTCTGTGTGAGTTTTCGGGAGCTGCGCGCAAGAGCAAACGACTGGGATCACTTCGCATCGGTTCGAACTCCAGCAAGCGTAGCTGAGCTGGCGCCAGCAAGCGCTACCGGGTTCAAGCCGAGATGACACACGCTGGCAGCAAGAATAAGAGCGAAATGCTGCCGCAGGTCGATGTTGCGTGATCCTCGGAGCCAGCGTGATCCGGCACTATTACCTTGCTCCCGGCGGCGAAAGACCAGCCCATCGACAGACTGCACGTAACCCGGTGACATGTTGCCGGGAGACACCACCAGTGAGGCGGCAACGGCGCAACCAGGCGCAGTGTCCACTCGGGGTTGCGTCGGGGTGCGTCGGCCTGATCGCAACTTGGCGGCGGCCCACCGGCTGCCCTCTTCGCCTGCTGAGCAACAACGCCATGCCCTCTTTGCCGGGTTCCAGCAGACGGCGAGTGTCGAGGCCGCGTCCAGAGGCGTTTTGGCCAATCAGGCATGACCGAAGTCTCAAGAACGTGGTCGGAACACTCCCAAGTGGCAGATTCATCCGCCAGCAGCAGCACGGCGGGCAAAACCTCTGGCCCTTCTTGCAACTTTCACCCGAGTCGAACGACTCTAGTCTGTCAGCATGCCAGTGGCGCTTGACGACCACCGCGCTCAGCGCTGGTGGTCAGCAAGTTCTTAGATAAAACCCTTCACAGAAGCGGCGATTCTTTAGGCACCGACTGCGTGACAGTGCTAGGTACGAATGGCTTGAATATCGTAAAGCAGAAGACTCAATTGAATGACGCCATTTTATTCCAAAGCGGAATCTGTGTTGGTCATCGTTACTTCTGCGTCGTGTCGCGGAGGACTTTAGGGGTCCCGCTGCGGCCACAGGAAAAACAGCGACACCGCGACGCCCCTGCTGCTCAAACGTCTCGTACATGGAAACAAGTGAACATCTCGTTCAGTGGCAAGAACACGGTGAGGACCATCATCCAGTGTAGCACACCGCGGATATGTCAAATGTGTCGGTGGAAGACTGATCTTGGTAGTGCTCAGGCCAATGCGTAACATTTAATCGACAATTAAAAAAAAAGACGGGAAGATCCATTGGTGGATTTTCGAATACGTTATGACCCTCGAAAACGCCACACGTCCCCCTTTGAGAAACACTAACGCTAACCCCTTCACTTTTGTTGTTGGCTTTTTCTCTTTTGCTTTCTCTATTTCTTGCTGCGTCTTTCTGGCCTCGTTGGGGTCAGTGTTGGGGTTCCCAGGGGGGACGTGTGTGGCGTTTACCAGAGGTCTGCTGTGGTTACAAAATACTTACAATGATTTTTGCAATTTTTTTCCTCCCCCCCCCCCTTTTTGTACTCTGCCTTTCCAAGTACGCCGACACCCTTGAACATGGTCATCCATATCCCACTCGTGGAAAGAACACATCCATACTGATGAAGGAACCTTTTTAATCATATCACTCCTGGAGTGAACGGCATTCATCGTTTTAACTACACACACACATCACAGCCCACACGCACCGCCATCAATGGAGTCTAGGGCGAAGAACAACCGGCGACGAGCGGCGCGGCAAGCTGAGCCACGCTCGCATTCCACCGCGCCGCGGTGCGCCACACGCACTCCACGATACACGCAGGCCACGTAGACGCTCCATGAGATGAGCGTCATCGGTGAAGGCCAGCGCTGGGCGCTAGACTGGGCACGACGATTGCGTCAACGTTCGGCTCAAACTTGACCCGAAGGCTGAGCGCTGACGCGGCACTCGTTCCAATCTGCTGTCGGTGACCTTCAATGATTAAACCATCTCATTCAGCCTAAGCGCATCAGGGCAATGCGCAGCGCCTCCTCCTCTTGCTACGCGCCAGCTGTGCTTAACGGTGCCGAAAACGAAGGGATCGATTTTGACGTGAACCCGGCGGTGTCTGTAAGTTTATCCAGCGCAGGGAGCGAGGGGAGAGGTTGATGCGTGCTCACATCAGCACTTCGGAACAATGGGAGCGTCGCCCGCGACAGCTGACAAACGACAGATCACCGCCGGGTTTTTCGTCAGAGCGAGGCGTTCTCCGTCTAACGCATTAATAACAAGAGCCAAATAGACTTTCTCAGGGAGCGATGGTTTCCAGAAATCGTTTCATTCGAGGTTGACAGCCTCAGCTGTGCGAGCAGCTGTACTAGAGTCACTAAACCTTCGCTTCCAGAGTACCATTCTTTCTTTGGCATTTTGCCATTAATACAGTCACTCTATTCAACAATATTCAGTTCGCTGCGGCGTAATTGGACAGCGGCAATTACGTAGTTATCGTCATCATCATTGTTTTCAACGCCACCATCTTGGGTCCGGCGATATCCTGCTGCGGCACTGTTTACCGCGCACGCTGAATTCTGTCGCTCAGCGCGCGTTTTCATGTACGTCGAGATGCTGAACAACACGACTTTGTCTGCATTTCAGTAAAGACTGCACCGCACCGCGGTTTTCATTCACCTGGTCGTGTCGGTGCGGCTGCCACTACGTTCTTCAGGACAACTTCAGCGCGGCACCGTACGTGCTGCCAGACCTGCTGTCGAAGAATGCCCGGATATCGCACCGTGCTCAGTTAACGCTCTCCGCTTCCTTCTGCACCTCTTCTCTCTCGCCTCGTCGTCGGTCTTCCGAAGATGTTGGAGTCCTCATCGCGAAACATGGCGACCCGGACCTCGAGAGAACGTGATGTCGGCGCTGCTATCTTCTTTCCTCTGGCCTCTGCTCTGGCTACGATTCCAGCAGTGACGACAGGCGTCGGTTTTCCCTTTTCGGGAAGTGTGTGTGTGCGTGCGGTGCTGCGTTGCGTCAGCCGCCACGCCGAACGTTAAAGCCTCGTCGTCCGTCAGTTTCCGTTTGATCGGTGAACGCTGAACGTTTGAACGCTCTGGACTTTGGGTCCTGCAGTGGGGACTTTCTTTTTGCGTTTCGTCTTCTTTGCACCGGTGAACTGGTTTCCCGGCGCAGTGTCTGTCGCGAGCGGTGAGTTATTTTGTGCCGCTCGGGATTTGAATGCTGTTTGTTTTCGCGGCCGCTGCCGAAGGTTCGTGAGTGTGTTGTTGGAGTCGTGTTCGCATTTCGTTCTGATGGTTTTGTGGTGTGTCGCCGTGCGCGGCATTTTTGTGCCTAATTAAATTTCTTGTTTTTCTTTTAACCCCTGCGCTCACTCGTTTTCACACCAGACGTGTACCTATCGCTTGTCCGCAGTCAAACTGACCCCGTCTTGCTGCATGGCCTTTCTGTTTCATGATACATGTTTTTGTTTTTACGTTGGCGGGCGAATTTTCGGTGTAACAAGTACATACTTAGGTGTCCATGAAAGACAATTTGTTACTTTCATTCACTCGCTGGATGGCGCAAGCCGCCACCACTCTTGCGGATATTTTTCACCGTCCACCCGTTCATGTTTTGCCCTTGTCGACGCCCGCCGACGCGTCGGCGGAGTGCTTCGCGTTCGCCTGGTAGTGCGTCATATGGTACCTACACCGTTAGCGTGGCGCGGGGCGATAACTTCTCGGTGCCGTGCGCCCAGACGAATGTGACATTTGATTCGCTGCACGCTGCGGCGCGGCGTGGCGCGGCGGTGACGGCGCTCGGCGGCAAACCGATCACTCCTCCGTCTGCACGCGGACCCCAAGGTAAGCCTGGCGCGCGTCAGACGCAAAGTTTGGGAGTTTCGTACTGAAAGCGTAGCTTTATTTAGTGACTCTAAGCTGTACAGATGAACTGCGGGGGAGAAGCTGGCACAAAGAAGAAACGATCTAAAGGAGAAGACTATGCCTCAAGAGCCGTAGTAACTTGCATCCGTCAAAAAGAACCAGCCGCTGCAGATACCTGAAAACTTCGGGTGGAGTGAGGGGTTTCATGTATAGTTTCTATTCCAGTTTTATTTTGTTTGCGCAAGCTGCAGACGCGAACAATCGCTCGACAGTAAAAGCTTCATTTTTTTTGTGGTTTCGTTTGGTGTTAGTGCACGCAGGATGAATTAGTAACATCAGCCAAATCAAGTTGTGGCATAATAGACCACCACAAGATGGATGAGGTTCGTTCGCTACCTTTTTGAAAGTAAGTGGTGCACTTCTAAATTGCACTATGCAGTGTTTTCACGTTTTGTTTGAAAAAAATAAAGACTGCTTTCGAAAAAGTTGTTTTACTTCCAGTGATGCATATCGGAAGTCGCTGCTCTTTTTAGTGATTGTCCTGATCTTCTGAAGCACGATTGTGCTTGAAACCTGTCGTCGCGATAACGGTTATAACCACCAATATGCACTGAGTAAAACGTGTATGAAAAATGGTCGCCACAAAACTGTGGAAAGATCCCGACTCAGATGGACCAACGGATAGACCGCTACGGAGCAAGTGCTCAGGGAGATTCGAACTACAACTGCGGAACACTTTGGCAGCCACATTATGTCTCGTGCCCTGTAATCTTACCTCTTTAGCTAACGTTCCATGGGGTGGATATAAATGACAAAGCAAACCGCTAAAAAAATTGAAAAGCACTCTTTTTCCTGCTACTTTCTTATCCACTCTTTTCAGGGGCTGCTTTCTTTCAGGAAGACATAAAATCCAAACACCTTTGCCTTTTGCTGTTATTGTTGCACCCAGGCACGCAACGAGGTAAAGCCACCCATTCAGAACAGTGAGCAAACACCGATTAAAACTCACGTAGATAACCCGAAAATTGTCAAACGCCGGGACTAAAACGCACATTGACGTGGCCGGAAAACTGGGGAGAACTACAAGTACCAGAATGCACCGCGGCAGCGGCTGGCGTCGCAATGCTCTTGGTGAGATCGGGTGGTTATCATTTGGGCCGTTCTCGTTTCAACCTTCTCGTTTGAACTTTCTCAAGAAAAAACCATACTCAAAACGTCCTGCCCAGTTAGACCCGCCGCATTTGATCCGTTCTCGTTAAATCCTTCGCGTTTCAACCTCAGAAAGAAAATCAAATTAAATGGGGGCACTTCGAGGTGTCCGTGTCATGGCTTGGTCACCGCGCTGTCCCCGAAGAAAGCTTCTTCAAGTCCGCCCCTCCCAACTCCCAACTCGCCTATACGCAAGCGCTCACAT
>JAZHYW010025195.1:0-44726 GCA_037355805.1 Ixodes ricinus | reverse complement strand
AGTATTGCTGAACGATACAAAGTGCGTAATAAAGCAATTTTCGCCGCATGAGCACAACGCCAAAGACAAAGACATGGCAGGTATATGCATTGCGAGGCATGCGAGAGCGAAGAACGATGGATCACGTTGTTTCTGAAGTACGCGGATCAGGGGCGACTACGAGTGCGTTGCGTATGGCCGGTAAAACAGAAGAACGTTGGAAAAAATGATGAAGACATATTGGTGGAGAGCAATCTAGAGAAGCGCGTAGATGTTACGCTTCACTTAGAAGGACGGATTTTGTCCAGAAAAGAAATTTAGAGTTAATTTAAAGGGAGTGACATATATGTCCTTCTTAGGTATTTGCGCAAACCTAACGCAGATGCATAAGAAGGTGTTGGTATTGCCATTACGATCAAATTCATTTCATGATTGCTGTGTACAACACGTCATGATGTGCATTTCTTCACTAACCTGGAACGTAGCTTGGAGAGAACGCACCATGGAAAGAATTAATTCTCCGGAGCTATTTATAAACAGCACAAGTTTATGGTAATGTTTTCCTTGCCGTGCAAGTGTGTTGTCCCGGCGCCTAGATAACCTCTTAAGAGGGGTGAAGAATAAGAATCACATGATTAAAATTGCGTGTTTAAATTGATTGAAATCGGGATTTAAATCAGAATCTAAGCACTAGTAGATGATTTAGATCAAGATCTCTCCTCAAAAATAGTCCCAAAATTATTTTTATTTTACTGTTTGTTTATTCTTTATTTGATTTGTATTTATACAAAATAATCACAAAACAGGAAAAGATTCTTGTATAAGGCTGAACACGAGCAAAAAAAGTGACTGAGCCAATGGTTGTGTTGAACTTCATATTTTACCTCCTACTCGGTTCGTCACCTACGTAATAAAATCAAAAAGCAAAAAAAGAAAAGAAATGAGAACTAGAAAAAGTATTTTAGTGCAATGAAGCCAGAACTCGAAAGAAAACTCAACTAAAGTTTTAATAGTGCAAAAAAACGAGTCAGTATGGCGGGAATTGCAGCATATAAATGGGTGAGATAAAACATCACCTTCCATTTATGCGAATTTGTTTGTCTGGTTTTGTTATCGTGTGACGGGACAAATTGATAAATCAATCTGCCATATTAAAAAAAACACATGTAGATGTGTAAAAGAATCACAATTGCTTAGCTACTATAATTTAAAGAAATATTCTGCTTTGGGGCCAAAATAAGCCTGGCATAGTACACAATATTGACTTAAGTCAACAAATTTAAATTAAAGATAATATAATTCTGATTTACTTTAAATTTTAAAATATAAATCATCATAATTAACCTGTTCTTAGACTCGACTACACGTGGCGAAGCTGCGGCTGGAGGGCAGCATCCCGGCTCCGCTTCCCCACACTACTAATCAAACAATGCTCAACTATTCGTTGAATCTGCTTATGGAGTCAGTTCTCGAATGGCAGCATGAAGGAAGCAGAGAGTATAACCTCGCTAGATTATGACCCATTCGCCGAACTCTAGATTAGTACAGCAGGCGCAAATTGATGAAGGTTAGCGTCGCACCTGCACCTAAGAAATGCCTGCGCGTCTATATCCGCAAAACACTTCAAAGGGACACCCAGACGCAGGGAATGATGAGGCGGAACGTCTGTTTAAACCTGTAATGAGCAGTTCGAACTGTGCATTACGTATCTCGCGTCATGTTTGCATTGCGCTCAACAGATGTTGCCGTCTCATCAGCCCGCTGAGCTGATTTCCGTAGGATCGAAAGACTGGATCCGAGTGTTTTGCGCGCGACGTTGTAGAGTGTGGGAACTCATCAAAAGCCATGAAACATTAAAAGTGACACAAAACCTAATCACGCTAAAATTCAGGGGCGTCTGTTCAGTTGCAGATTTATTAATTGGGCCAGTGTAGACAATGCTGGACCCGGGGTCTTTTTAATGCTAACACGCAGTAGGATATAGCGATGCCACAGTATCGAAACGGGCAGCGGCGGGGCTAAATTAGATCTCGAGTTCCCAGCGCAAGCTTGCCCACGTACCTCGAGCTGGTGTGCGCTAGACGGCCACCGATCCCACGGCGGGACACGTTCGAGCGATTAGTGGCAATGCGGAACTGGCCAATCGCAGCAGGCGGTGATGTCCCAATTTTCGTCTCGCCTTCGGTGCCGCCGTGTAGATAGGTCCTTTCAGATTGTACGACGAACAGTTTGTGTCATTCTACATGCAAATGTACCAAAGAGAGGTTTCTGCTAAGTTTACTGTACTTTGTTTCACTCCAGGCCGTGGGGCGGGACCACACGAGCCGGTGAGGTTAATTAAGCGGTTAAACCACGTCACAGCACGCAACGCCCCTCTAAATTTAGCGGGGAAATTCAGTTTCTCCCTCTAGCGGGTGGACAATCTTCAATTTCCAATTAAATTTCATCAAAAAGGGAATTGAATTTGCGTTGAAGCCACGTGACGTCAATTTCTGCGCTAAATCTAGCGGAGAAATTGAATTTCAAATCTAGCGGAGAAATTGATTTGCTCATAGGCTACGTGATGTCAATTTAATAAGCAATCTAGCGGAGAAATAAATTTCTCCGCTTGAGAAATTGATTTGTTTCGCAGTGTCATGCGATGACGTCATTTCCTCGCTATATTTAGGGAGAAACTGAACGGGAGAAGGAGGGGAGAGGAGTGAGGAGAGTATAAGAGGAGGGGCAGTCCCTTTCCCTCTCCCCTGCTGCAGCGAAGGCATTCCAGAGATTATCTTAATAGGTTGCCAATGATGCATTTCCAAGGATGGATTTTCTAAGGTTGCTTGATAGCCAACAATAGTAGTTTCTGCTAGTGATCCTTAGAAACTTCTCAGGGTAAGGCTGACTCCAACTCCGGCTGTATAAACATATACGCAACACAGTTATGATCAAGTGTGCATGACGCGCGCAGGACTTTGAGCTTTTAGGCCCCCACGCTTATTTCAGCCATTTCCGTAGTCAAAGACATTATGACATCCAACAGGAGCCACGAGCGTATCTGAATATGTTTTTCATTTGTATGTATTAGACAGATCAGAGACTATGTACAACGAACAAATACAAATTCAGACAGCTGTTTTCGGACTGTCTTTTGCATGATGTATGAGAGAGGGCAGCAGTTTTGTCAGCCACGTGATGATGGACCCCAGAACTATAATGCGCGGTCTCCCAGCTAGCGCATGCGCAGCTCGTACCGGAAGGGCCCATCGCACTCATAGGATCTGCAAACACGGTTCCCAAATTCTCCACAATCTGACCGCAGCCGAGTCTGTTTTGAATGCGCTCCATTATATCGGACGCTTGTAGTCCAAGTAGTGAGCCCGGGCAGAAATTTCTTTGGTGCCGGAAAATTTTTATTGCAAGTTAGTTTTAGGCGTAAAGATCTACTATGGTCAGACTCGGGGAGCCACGGCTACCTGCGGAGGTTGGTCTGGGAGCGATTCGTCTGCGCTACCCTAAAAAACTAATAATGCAGCAATACAGCCCCTAAAGTAAAAGAAACAAAATCATCGATTTCATGTTGTGTTTAAATCTAATGTACAAGTTGAAGAATGAAAAGTCTGAAGTGAGAATATATTTTGCGCGATGAGCGCAACGGCATTGTTGATGGCGATAACATGAAATTGGATTTTATGGCTAAATATATTAGAGCAATCCATCAAAATGCAAATTAGCACCTTTCGAAAACTTTGAACATAATAAGGAGAACGACAGGCCGAATCTAAGTTTGGCTTACGGTATTAAACCGTAAGCCAAGTAAAATACATTAACAGATAAATGCGACCGCTCAAATAAAAACAGGATTAATTTCAATTTTTTTGTTTACGTACGTTGGGCCTATTATTATGGAAACAAGTACTCGATGAGACACAACAATTATTAGAAACTATTCGATTAGATTACGCGATTACTTGAGAAGAAAGTAATTGACTAGTTACTTGAAAAATTAACAGTTATTTTTCCGATGTTACAGGCAGCGAAAAGGTCTATTTGAAAATGTACTGTCTATTATTGAATTAAATTCAATTAAATGCCTTATCTTTTTTTAATCCACGAACTTGTGTACTCGATTACCTGAAATTCTGTTACAAAGGCTGCCATAGTGTGTAAGGGAAATTACTTGTTAGAGGTAATTTTTAATACTTCCAAATAGATTACTCCGTGATTAGTTCAATAGTAATAACCATATCATCATAAATTACAGCTAAAACATTCGATTACAAAAAATCCTGATTTGTAATGAAAATTGTGCAAATTTAGAAGGTTGAATATTAACGGTTTTTCGGTGTGTAATAAAATTTTACATTTAAAATAGTATTTTACCTAAATTTATCGGCGTCAGTATTCAGCTGTGAAGTAACGACTACTTCTAAGATTGTTCTCACTTCCCTTTTGATCAAAAAAAGGTTCAAAATTTAAAAACAATGAATATGTGTTTATGTAGTAGAACTGCTGATATCGGCAAGGCCGATATGACTGAATACTGCTTAAAGGGTCTTGAGTTCCGTAGCAAGTACGAAACTGGGTTAGACAGATCTTCATCACTGTCTGAGCAACAAAGAAAAAAGTCTACTTGGTTACAGAGCCTGGTCGATTTGCGGGGATATGTCGCTGATTGCAAGTGTAATACGGATCGAGTTGAAGTTGTTTATCGATGTTTTATTTGAGTGGCGGTTGTGTCATTGTTTTCATCGTTGCTGTTGTTTTGGGAGGGATTGTCCGTTACAAACGTTACGTGAACGTCTAAACCAAACGCCTTTGCGAGTCTGGTAACATTAAACCATTTACGCTTGTTCCAGCCCAAGTGAAAGAGTGGTAGGTTCAGAAGACCGAGGTCAAGTGTCGCATGACAACAAAAAATAAACTAAACAACGTAATGTGAAGTATATTGGAGGCGAGGCAGTTAACCCTGCAAGGGAAAACATTTGCCAGTAGGCAGTATTAAGGTTCAGTTTCTCTGATTCCTGAACAGACACATCTAAAGGTCAGTAATGTTATTAGTACTCACGGATCTGCAAGTGCGCGGTGTTGCAACGGTTGCCAGTTTGATAACGTGGAGAGCAGAGTGTCTGTTCTACTTTTTCCTCTCTGTGCTGTGTGAGGTACATAAAATGTAGTTGCTGCAATATTTCGCTGGCGTTTTGTCTGTTCTTTGAAGAGGCACTGATACTGACTCAATTTTAATATCGTTCGATTAAAATCGACCTTTTACAGTCTATCCGTTATTTCAGCCGGCATGTTGTACTAACATTCACAACGCAGCACATGTCCAATATGGCCTCCAAAATTACGCCCCTCGTCGATCAGAAAATAATTTCAAAATGGTGTGCGAAAAATCGACAAAAGCATAAACAGTTGAAAAAGTCTATAACTGATATAACACACTTGCTCCAAGAATCTGCAAAAATTGAGGACTTTGTCATTTTATGGTACTCTGTGCTCACGTCAGCACGCAGCATTTTGATCGACTACAAGGGGGGCGTAATTTTCTGATAAGGCCGAATCATGACGCGCCCAAATATGATGGTCCAATTGGCGCAGTTTTCCGTGTAGTGGTTTTATCGTGACAAAAAACTCCAAAAAATACGATATATCGGCTAACTAATAGTTTTATCGATGCCCTTTTTACGCAATTGCGCCAGGGTTTCGTGATGTCATGTTACAGAACTCCGTTTCGATCTGCAATAGCTTAAAAAATGAGCTGGATTTTCCGCCCCGAATATAACGTGAATTGAACGTTTGTGCGGCCTGATAAAAATAAAAATTATAGTTATTAAGGATTTACGCCATAAAGTCCCACTGTTAATCCATCGTACAAAGACTAATCTGAGGCGTTGTAATTTTCATATATCATTGTTACATTGGCCAAACATCCGTGTTCGAAGCACTCATATATTTTACGAAGCAAACCATGATTGATTTGAATATGCGTGAGGCATATCTGCCGATAATTTACCGGCTGCGGTACTGAGTATTGTTTTTAAGGATACGAGCAGCGCTATAGGGACGAAGGTAAATTTCAGACAAAGGGTAATAAGGTGTGTGTCCAGTTTTGTAAAGAGTATCTGGCGCTCCTAAAAGTACAATTTATAGCACCAGAAAAGTAAAAAGAAAGACGAAATACAGTTTAACGGGATTACTTAGTGTAACATGGTCGTAATCGTCGTATTAATTTCACTGAGGCTACGTAATTATACTACGGGTCGCTTATGAAAAAGGGGGGCAGAGCGAGAGTGCGGGCTTACGCTAACAAATATAGATGCTGTCTTGCCGATAGTGAATTATAAACATTAAAACTAAACCTATTGCTAGGCAATACAAACGGTGCTCGTATTGCCCTTCTGGAGTTGTTTTTGTTTCCTTTTCTTTAAGAGCGCACGCTAGCGTGCATTTCACTCTTCCTCTTCTTTTCGCTGATGATTTTAACCTTCCACCGGTTGACTGGCCCAATGTGCGTGTCGTCATAAGTAGATTTTCGCATTACTTTCCGCAGTTTAAATCTCGGCCACGGTCCGCATGGGGCATTTACTTTTTGCTCGACTTTCATCCATAGCCACGTTAGCAAGTTTCACTGCGGCCGGTGGTCCCCCCGCTCCGGCGAATTGATTCGCTTTCGTGACCAATTTAGCGATGCAGAACCGGGATATACCGCGGCCACACTGCCAAAACACAGAAGGAAAGCCCGCAGATATTGTCCGGGGCGTCGCTCCGCGCTGAAGGATTACGCAGCATATCGACGAGCGCGGGGTTTTCGTGACAGCCAATGGAACCGAAGGAAATCCACTAAAGGCTTCAGACTGATGACGTCAGCCCGTCTAGGTTAACGCCTGAAAATACATTGTTCCAAGCATAGATGCAAGGGACATTCTTCATATTGATATTTACGTCCGTAGAGCAAGCGTCGTATGCAGAAAACAACATGTATTTTGATTTATGCATGAACAATGTCCTTGCATATATAATTATCGCACACGTGTAATAGAAGTTACCGAATTTGGAAATAGCAGCTGATTGTTTTTTTGTTTGTTTACTCTCAGTTTGTAGCAATGTCCGGATGACCCATTTTTCTGGCAGTGAAAGAGGCTGCAACCTGAAATTAAAAATAAAACAAAAAAACAATCAGCCTTTGTTTCCAAATTCGATAACTACTATTACGTGTGCGGTGGTGTTAAGCCGCAGGGACATTGTTCATACATAAATCAAAATACATGTTGTTTTCTGCATACATTATGACAGCCTTCTCTGCGGACACGTCTCATGTATGTTCGAAGAATGTCCCTTTTATACATATATGTATGCTTGGAACATGTATGCACACCGTTTTTAATGCGAGAGCATTAACTGTCTCATGGAGCGAGCTGACGTCATCAGTCTGAAGCGCGAAAACGGCAGATAGTTTCCTTCGGTTCCATTGGCTGGCGCGCGTCGACAGGGCTCCCACTGGCCGCTGCGCTCGTCAGTTTCCACGACCGCTCACCCCATGGCGCTGCGTATCCATCAGCGCGGAGCGTACAAGGTCACCAGGGGAGCACACGCGCCGACCGGCGACGAAAAGTACGCAGCAGACGACAAAGGGAGCGGACGAGCGGCTTGCATGCTTTCGCATTCCCGACTCATAAGAAATGCTAAGGTGTACCTCGATCTTTTGTATGACTAATGTGACTCGTGAGTACAAAGAATGCCCCGGACAATATCTGCAGGCTTTCCTTCGTATTGTGTTTTAGCAGTGTGGCCGCGGCTTTAGACATCGGTGCTTTTGAGCCATCGCTTAAATTGGTCACGAAAGCGAATCCCGGAAATTCGCCGGAGCGGAGGGATTGTTACACTGCGCCAGCCCGTATGTGAAACTTGCTAGCGTGGCTATCGTTGAAAGTCAGTAAGGACAAAGTGATTATGCCCCCATAGGACCATCATGGCCGAGATTTAAACTGCGGGAAGGGCAATGCGAAGAGGCTCTACTTTCGACAGTTGAATGACGACGGACGCATGTTCGGGCCAGTCAATCGGTGGATGGGTAAAAATCATTAGCGAGAAGGAAGAGTGAAATGCGACTCCACGTAGCATTGACTGCGTCGCGAGGCTCTCAAAGAAAAGGAAACAAATAACTCCAGAAAAGACGATACAGGCGCCGTTTTAATTATTGCCTAGCCCAGTAAAAAAAAAACGTTATAGTTCTAATGTTTTATAATTCACCAATGTTTCGGCAAGACAGCATCTATATTTTTGTTAACGTAAGCTACATCTCCCGCATGCTCCTACCCGCCCCCCCCCCCCTCCTTTTTTCATAAAAAAAAACGACCCGTAATTGTAATTACGTAGCGTCACCCTTCTGTGAGTGAAACCCAATGCACAACAACGTTAAGTCATGTACTAAGTACATCCCGTTCGTGAGCAAGAAGTATTTAATATATTTCGTCTTTCTTTTTACACTTCTGGTGCTATAAGAATTATTACTTGAGGGCGCCGAACCAGAAACAGCCTCTCAATAAAAACTGGACACGCTTTGCCTTACATTACCCCCTGTCCTTGAAATTTACCGTCGTCCCTGTAAGGCCCCAGTCACGCCGCTCGTATACATCATACAAAATACTCGGTGTTCTCAACAGCCATGATGGCAAAATTATCGGCAGATATTCCTCACGCATATTCGAATCAATCATGGTTTGCTTCACGCATATATGAGTGCTTCGAACATGCCTGCAGACAGTTTATGTTTGGCCAATGTAACCGTGATACAATGAAGAAACACAACGCCTCGGACAGTCTTTTGTACGATGGATTAGCAGTGGGACTATGGCGTAAGGAAATCCATCCTTGGCCAACCACTCTTTTTTTTTTTTTTATCGGGCTTACTTTAGGCCCGTTCAGTTCACGTTATATTCGGGGCGAGAAGTCCGCGCTCACTCAAGTTATTCCGGATCGAAGCGGAGTTCTTGTAGCTGTCACATGACATCACGAAACCCTGGCACCGGTGCGTAGAAAGGGCATCGATTACTTGGTAGTTCGCCATTGTATCGCATTTTGGGTTTTGTCACGATAAAACCTCTACGGAAGAAGCTGCGCCAATTAACCGAGACCGTCATATTTTGGGCGCGTGCTGTCCGAGCACGTATAGACTCCTCCAGAAATTACGCTCCCTTACGGTCGATCTAAAAATACTGCGATGTGACGTGCGCACAGAGCACCATAAAAATGACAAGTCTATCAATTGCACACAGACTCTTGAAAGGAAGTGTCTATTATATCAGTTATAGACTTTTCAACTTGTTTATGCTTTTGTCCATTTTTTTTTCGCACACCATTTTGAAGTATTTTCTGATCGACCGTAAGAGGGCGTAATTTTGGAAGGCCATTATTGGACACGTGTGCTGCTTCAGTTTTCGGCTTGGACTCGGGCCCAATTACAGCATGCCGACTGCCAATATGGCTGGATGGGGATTTGTAAAAGGTCGATTTTGTCGAACGATATTAAATTGAGTCGAGTATCAGTGCCTCTTCAAAAGAGCAGACAAAACGCCAGCGAAATATTGCAGCAACGTTTTATGCTACTATAATCTCCACTGCTTTTTTTTTTACCTTTTAGAGAGAAAAAAGTAGAACGACAGCTCTGCTCTCCATGTTATCAAACTGGCTATGCGTTTTGCAACACAACGCGCACTAGAGATTCCTGAGCCGATTATTGGCACCGGCCTGGCTAACTGTCTTTTTTTATTACTGACCTTTGCAACAGATTGTGTCTGTTCAGGAATCGGGCAAACTGCATCGAGGCGTTACTACTGCCTACTGACAAATGGTTTTTCCCTCGCAGGGTTTAAACTGCCTCGCCTCCCAATGATCCCTCTCGCATTACGTCTCTTCTTGTTTAGTTTATTTTTGTTGTCATGCGATATACCGCTTATTTCTCGATCTTCTGAAATCTAGTGATCCTACTCTTTCGCGAGGCTGGAACAACGTGGTTTGGCGAGTGTTGCCAGACTGCAAAGTCGCTATTTCCGTTTGTTTCGGGCGTTCCAAAACGGCGTTTGTGACGGACAGTCTCCCTCCCGAAACGAGTCCGAGTAAGTTCTGCGCGCGACTGAGGCAATGACGCAACCGCCACTCAATCTCGCTTCCCTCATCGATGGGGAAATTAGTTCGAGACAGGCGTCAGTTTCAGCATGGTCGACAACTTCAACTCGATCCGTATTACGCTGTCAGCGACGCTGTCACCACCGTCGACCAGTCGGGCTCTGTAACCGCCAAGTAGACTTTTTTTTCTTTGTTGCTTCCGGGCAGTGATGAATCTGTCTAACCCAGTTTCGTATACCCCCAACTTACGGAACTCAAGATTACCTTAAGCAATCCCGGTAGTGTTCACAGTCATATCGGCATGCCATTATCAGCAGTTCATATACCATAAACACATATTCGTTGTTTTTACTTCAAATTTCGAACCTTTTTTTTCAGTCAAAAGGGAAGTGAGAACAATCTTAGAAGCTGGTCGTTGCTTCACGAGCAAAGAGTTTTAAGAAATAAATGAGAAATACTTTTTGACGCCGATAAAAATATAGGTAAAGAATACTTGGCAAAAACGGCCCCACAAATGTAAAATTTTATTACACGCCGAAAAAACCTTCTTAAAACCGTTATGTTTTCAACCCTTCAACTAAATTTGCACAATACTCATTACAAGTAATCAAGTTACTTGTAATCGAATGTTTTTATGTAATTTGTAATAATGTGATTACATTATATTAGGAACTAATCACGAGAGTAATCTGATTCCTTTTGGAAGTATTAAAATTACCTCTAACCGTTAGTAATTTCCCGCCCCCTTTCTTATGGCGGCCTTTGTACCAGTTTTGTAACAAGGAATTTCGGAACCGATCGAGTCTCCGACAGGATACTTTTTACAAAGTTCGTGGATTAAAAAGATAAGGCATTTATAATTTGGTGAATTTAATTCAATAATGGACAGTACATTTTCAAATGGGCAAAAGATCAGTCCTTTTAAACACCTGAAGTAATCGGAAAAATAACAGTTAATTTTTCAAGTAACAGTCAATTACTTTTCTTCTCAAGTAATCGCGTAATCTAATCGAATAGTTTCTAATGAAGAGTAATTATTGATGTCATCGAGTACTTGTTTCCAGTAACGTGTAGGAAACTGCTTCCAACGTACGTAAACATAATAAAAAATTGAAGTATCCTGTCTTTTATTTAAACGGTCACTGTTACATATATTTATCTGTTAATATTGTTTTACTTGGCTTACGGTTTAATACCTTATTGCAAAAACCTTAGATGACCTGTCGTTCTCCGTATTATGTTCAAAGAAGTTTTCGAAAAGGTGCTAATTGTGCGACACGATGAACACTTCTAATGTTATTATATTTGACCATAAATTCCAATTTCGTGTTATCGCCATCAACGATGCCGTTACTTCATTGCGCAAAATTTATATTCGTCTGTACTTCGCAGCTTCACTTCCGAGAATTTGCTTCATTCTTCAACTTTGTACATCAACGGGAGCAGTTCAAACACAACATGAAATCGATGATATTTGTTTCTTTTTTTACTTTTGGGGGCTGTATTGAATATACGTGTCATGTGTGGTTGGACATTTCCCAGAATACGAGCGCAATTTTTAAGTTGAATCGTGTCCAAATACAGGCTCACTCACACGGGCGAACCGTAATCCCCGAGTCACGACGTTTCGCGGAAGTAGTAAAATCTTTACGCCTAAAACCCAACACGGAGTAAAGAAAGAATTCGAACTACGCCGGCACCAAGTTTCTGCGGGCTCACTAAGAGCACGGACCCCTACGAGCGTCCGATATGTGGGCGCATTCAAAAACGAAACCCCTTCAGCCGCGGTCACATTAATGGAGAGTTTCAGGGAACCGTGTTTGCACATCCGATATGGTGCGATACGAACTGCGGTACGAACTGCGCATGCGCTAGCACAGAAGACCCGCATACGCGCACTTCGTACTGGAGGGCCCATCGCATTGCATTGCCTGTGCAAACACGGTTCCGTAAAACTTTTTCATTTCTCATACATCCTGCAAAAGACAGTCCGAAGACAACTGTCTGAGGTGTATTTGTTCGTTGTATGCCGGTCTCGACACATTCGTCGTACAAAAACTGTCCACAGCCATGTTCGAAGCACACATACGAATGAAGCAAACGTGATTCGAATACGCTCGTGGCGTATTCCGCATGTATTACTGTCATAATGTCGGCTGACTGCAGATGACACATAAGTAAGCGTGGAGGCTAAAAGCTCAAAGTCACTGCGCGCGTCATGCGCTTGATCATAACTGTGTTGCGTGTATGTTTATACAGCCGGAAGTTAGTCAGCCTTAAAGGTGCCCTGAGGAAGTTTCTGGGATCGCCTAACTATGGCGAAACTTACTGTGTTGGCTCTAAGCGGCCTAGAAATCCATCCTTAAGTTATGACGATACGCGGCCGATTTCCCTATTAAAAGATGAAAGACGTTTACTAATCTCTGGAATGCGAAATTAGAGCGCAGCTCTTGGGGGGAGGATACGGAGGGAAGGGACTGCCCCTCCTCCTCCTACGTACCCTTTCCTCCTCCCCTCCTCCTCCTTCTCCATTCCCTCCTCTCCCTCCTTCTCCCGTTCAGTTTCCCCCTAAATATAGCGGGGAAATGACGTCACATGACTTGGTGTCACGTCACCTATGAGCAAATCCAGTTTCTCCGATAGATTTAGCGCAGAAATTCAGTTTCTCCGCTAGATTTAGCGGTAAAATTGACATCACGTGACTTGGTGTCACGTAACCTATGAGCAAATCCAGTTTCTCGCTAGATTTAGCAGAATTCAGTTTCTCCGCTAGATTTAGCGCAGAAATTGACGTCACGTGACTTCAACACAAATTCAATTCCCTTTTTATTTTAGCGGGGAATTGAATTGGGGTGGAAATCAGATGACGTCAATTTTTCCGCTACATCTAGAGGAGAAACTGAATTTCCCGCTAAATTTAGCGGGGAATTGTGACGTTGCGTTTTTGTGACGCTGTGACGTTGCGTTTTTGGCGCCGCTTGATTGACCTCACCGGCTCGTGTGGTCCACTGCGCCCTGACGTAAGGTGAAACAAAGTATAGTAAACTTAGCAGAAGCCCTCCCTTCGGTACATTTTGCATGTAGAATGACACAAACTATATGTTCGTCATTTTATCGCAACAACCAATCTGAGGACCTAATCTACACGGCGGGACCGAGCGAGACAAAGGAACCGGGACATCACCGCCTGCTGCGATTGGCCAGTTCCGTACCACTGGCCAATCGCAGCAGGCGTTGATGTCCCGGTGCCATGGTCCCGCCGTGTAGATTAGGGGAATCGGTGGCCGAGTGATCTAGCGCACACCAGCTCGGAGCACGTGGAGCGAAAGCTTGCGCTGCAGAACTCAGGGATCCTGGGTCCAACCCTCGCCGCTGCCCGTTTCGATCTGGATGAGCATCGTACCGGCGTGCGGTCGTGTATCACTACTGCGTGGTGCGCGTTAAAGACCCGGTTAGCGGTTGTCGCACGGCCAAAACACTACAGCTGAGACACCAGATGCCCACTGAGGCGACTAACTTCCAGCTGTATAAATACAGCTCATTTTTTTGCGAATAGATTAGGGTCTTTGTGTCCAACGTTCTGGCTTTTTGATGAGTTCCCACATCTAGAATGCTGCAGCTCTGCGAAACACTCGTGGTCCAATCTCGATCTGCAAATCGCTGAGCAATGATCGCTCTTACGCAATGCATGCGCTGAATTCGTAATGCCACAGCGCAGACTTCATTTTTAGGTTTAAACGGACGTTCCGCCTCATCATTCCCTGCGCTGATTTCGTAGATCGCAGATTGGTCCTTTGAGTGTTTTGCGGGTAAGTTAGACGCGCAGGCATTTCTAGAGTGCAGAGATGCGACGCGCTAGCCTAAGTCATTTTAAAGCCTGCTGTACTAATCCAGAGTTCGGCGAATGGACCATACGTTCCTCGTAATCTAGCGAGGTTTGGCCTCTCTGCTTCCTTCATGATTTGCCATTCAGTGAGGGTGACTCCATAAAAGCGCAAGGTTCGACGAATAGTTATTGTTGTTTACGTCATCGTTAGTAGTAAAAGTGTAGGGAAACGAGAGAAGACCGGGAACAACAACCCTCCAGCCAGCCCAGCATTCGACTTTCGCCAGGTCCCAGTCGAGTCTAAAGAGCAAGGTAGAAAATTATGATGATTTATATTTTAAATTAAGTAAATCAGAATTATTATCTTTAATTTAGATTTATTTGACTTAAGTCAAATGTATTTTATATATACCAAGCTTATTTTATTTAAAGCAGAATATTTCTTTAAATTATAGTAACTAAGCAATTGTGATTCTTTACATCTACATGTGTTTTTTTTAATATGGCAGATTGATTTATCAATTTGTCCCATCACTGATAACAATTCGGAATAAAACAAATTCCTGTAAATGGAAGGTGATGTTTTATCTGCACCCATTTTATTGCTGCAATTCCCGCCATACTAGCTCGATTTTTTTTTACTATTAAAAACTTTAGTTGAGTTTTCTTTCGAGTTCTGACTTCATTGCACTAAAATACTTTTCTAGTTCTCATTTCTTTTTCTTTTTTTGCTTTTTGATTTTATTACGTAGGTGACGAACAAAGTGGAGGTAAAAATCAAGCTCAACGCAACCATTCGCTCAAAAGATCACTTTTTTTGCTCGTGTTCAGCCTTATATGAATCTTTCCTGTTTTGTGATTATTTTGTATAAATACAAATCAAGCGTACATACAAAGCATAAAGAATAAACAAACGGTAAATAAAAATAATTTCGGGACTATTTTTGAGGGAAGATCTTGATTTAAATCATCACAGTTAAACTAGTCTGATTTAAATCCCGATTTCAATCAATTTAAACCACAATTTTAATCATATTGATTCTTATTCTTCACCCTCTTAAGAGATTATCTAGGCACCGGGAAACAAGCACATTCGAACGGAAGAAACATTACCATAAACATGCTGTATAAATGCTCGGAGAATTAATCCTTTTCCTTGGTGCGATTCTCTCCAAGCTACGTTCCAGGTTGAGCAGGAAATGCACATCATGACAGAACACAGTAATCATGAATGGATTGATCGTAATGGCTAAACACCTTCTATCCTGCGTTAGGTTGCGCCAAATAGCCTAAGAAGGACATATGTCCACTCCCTTTTAAATTAACTCTAAATTTCTTTTCTAGTAAAATCCTTCAACCTACCAATTGAGCGTAACATCACACGCTTCTCTAGACCTTCTCCACCAACCATGTAAGCTCTCTCCTACTGTAAATTTTTTTCCCAACGTTCTTCTGTTTTTACCGACCATATCCAGCGCACCCGCCCGATTCGTTAGCCCCTGACCCGCGTACTTCGAAACAACGTAATCCATCGTCTCGCTCTCACTATGGAATAAGGCACACAATGTGACTATCTCCTGAAATGTATACCTATATGTCTTTGTCTTTGGCGTTCTAGCCTCATACGGCAAAGAGTTCCCCCGTACAACTATTAAACACTTGTATCGTTCCTGTATACCATTTTCGTGACCTGTATACATTGCAATTGGATGCGATATGCGAACTATGGATGGATAGATGGATGTTAATGGCTATACCTTTGTACCGGGCGGTAGCTGCGCTACCTAGCCTAAGTCTTTAAAAGACAGGCGGCTAGATGGAACATTTTAGTCTGCCGAACTTTCTCAGTTTGCAAAACTCCGGACTAATCGAACCCAAAGCAACGCGTTATAACTCTCAATGCGCGTCCGCGCTGTCGGTTTGGTTGGGGCGAAGCTGGTAGGGATGAAGCATTCCTTCTGCTTCGTATCGCCGACCCGGCTCATATACTTTCTCGTAATTCAATTGTTTTCCAGAAGGTCAAAGAAAGCGCGGCTGAAACCGAACCATTGCGTTCCGTAGCAACTTTATATGCCCTCGGGCTCACGTTCCGTCTTTGGGCCGTAAATTACACGCTCCGCTGAAACTTTCGAAATAATCGGGAGCGTGTGAAATCGCTCGAGACTACAAGATGCTTCTTCGGGGAGCTGCTCTTTCTCGAAACCTGCCCCGTTAATTTCATGCGCCGCCGACGCCGATAAAATGTGGGAGCGCGCCTTTTCATGTTTGCTGTTCTTTTGAAATACGAGAACGGACGAGCGTGAGTAAAAAATTTCGTTGCACAAGGTAACCTCGGGTCGACGCAAAAAGAACGATTATTTGTAATAAAAAGGCGCAACTTTGTTGAGCGCGCTCAAAAGTCCGCATTCTGCTAGCATAATCATCGCCGTACCTAGACAAACATATCTGACATCTTTTATTTTATATTTGTCTACCTCTTCCTTCTCTTTTTCTTTGAAAGAGTTCCCCGTTTAGAGCTTTTGGGCCCAGGTTCAAGGCCCTCACCCATCGACTGTTCAAAGCCTCCGTCCAAGTTGTGAAGACGCCCATACACACATGTTCTTTTCCTTTCTATTTTTTCCTTCCCCACCTTTTTTTTAATATACTTTTTAGTTAGCGAAAACACAATAGGAAAAGCTGAGTGCACCACATGCAAATGTAAGAGCGTCTATCAGTTCAAGTTTATATTTTTTTTTACAATGCATATAAGTGTAAGTTATGTAGCTTCCGAAGAACCCAATAAGTGGATTGTTTTAGTACAGCGTTAGCATAATTATTTACCGTTACCGATCCGTCAAAACCGGGACAGAGAATGTACCGCAAATGAACTGTTTTAGCCTACCCTCATCTTACAGAGCACTGGCGGAAAAACAGACGAGTGGCAGGGCGAGTGCATGAAAGTTCATCGATCGTGGTACCGTTCGTGAGTTTGAGATCCACAGTGTGGGTGATTCTTGCTGAGAGCCGACGACTGCAGTACGTAAGTCCGCACGTATGCGCTCGTCGACGTGGTTGTTGGGGCCACAACGCTACACTCAATAATGTGCCCGGCATTCACAAGTTGTTCGCCTTCGACAAGGCACCGCTTTCTGTCGGCAATTTACTCCATAGTAACGCGCAACGAGCACTGAAACAGAAAAAATATAACCGCATCACAACAACCACAGTAGCAACGTTATATAAGCATCCGGCTTGGCAGTCCTTGCCTTCGCGTGTTTCTACTATCGTGGAACGATACAATCTTTTCAAAAAACAAGCACTCACCACGTAAATAGCGCAGTTTACCTGAAAACAAGCCTTCATCGTCGCGAGGATCCATGTTTCAACGTGCGCCGAGAGCAGACGACATGCGGCGGTATCCACACTAGCAGTGTTTCCAACATCAACCGCACGGTGGCGACTCTGTTCGATCTCGAGGCAAAAAGGAAGCTACTACAGCCGATTTTTTTGCGTTTTTTTTAAGCTTAACAAGTTTGTTGTAACAGAAAAAGCTTTAAAAAAACTTTCGACAATTTTACTGTTTATTTCAGCCATTGAGATCGCGGTATTAACCGATAAGAACGAAGGAGAACAAAGTGGGAAGCAAAACGCAACGCCCGGCATTTCTCGAGCTGTCGACTCTTTCGTGCGAACCACTTCCGAACTTGGGACAGTGGCGGGCTGGTTGACGAGAACTCGCGAGTAAAAACCCGCTCCCACGGATGCACGCGAGGCATCCCGTACGCGCAAGGACGTACATATGTGACCTCCGTCGTGTTGCTCCCCTTCGTTCAGCCGTCACATCCGACATGTACCAGCTCTTAGTAGGGTCGACATCCGGGCCTTTGCTCCACGCTCCCTAATTGGGACGTATTAGGCACGCGAGCGCGCGCCCAATGGGGAGGTCGACGAAAGTTTCCCAACGACTGGCGCGCGCGCATCGCCCGTGCATCATCAACACGTAAACTATACGACTCAGTCGCCTTAAGTGCAGCACGGCGTCGTTATCGTTTCTCGCACTGACGCCCTCTCAGCTCGGCTGGGCACCGACAAAGCGAGGCCTAATGAATTTCCCGAGTCGCGCTCCCTAATTAGAAACGGGGGAAAAGGGGACGGCGACGCTGGTGGCTAACAATGTGTCGCTTTCCTCCGCGTGGAATGTATACCTCATTGAAGTCGTATCGCAATAGTCCTGAGACGCCGGTGTGCGAGTTTTACTTTGCATATAGACGAGGCGACTCGGCGCGCTATCGAATTCGGGAAAGAAGGAAAGGGAAAGAGGGAGAGAGATACGGTGAGTAGTTATTGTTTTGGATGCCAGGTTTGGGCGAGTGTGTTTTGAATGCAGTCACGGTGTGAACTACGTGGAAAACGTAACAGGTGTGTACAATCATTGAACAGTGTACTCTTATCTTCCGTGTGACTATGCAAGTTCTAGGAAACCGTAGGGTGGGCTAAGGAAAGTTTATGGAAATCTTAGCGTGACCTACTATTCAGTTAAAATCTACTAAACTTATAAAAGATCGCCGATGGATTCAAGATGACACGAAAGCGCTCCGCATTCATACTCTTTTGCAGCAGGCAATGATAGCGCACAACTGCGGTGCCAACAAAATATGATGCAACAAACAATCTAAACCAGAACATAACTTGCGCAAAAATATTTTCATGCTAGATGCATTCAATACCAATTAAGACCACTTCACCCGCGAGTGCTACAGCACCCGCTTTGGTCGACGCCCTGCTTTGCACTCCTCCCGAAAGATGGCCTCTCAGCTGCTCCTCCGCTGCTGTCGTCGGCTGTTGTATGCTCTTCGAATGCCCTTTACACAAATCGTACGCCCCGTTCTCTTAAGCGCTTGCCTTCGTTTTATCAAGTCGCGTGTTGCTTTAGTACTGTTAAAGCACGACCATCCTCAAACCATGGCACTTATTCTAAAAATTATCGTGAGTTGGGAACAAAAGTGAACCCTGGTTTCCTTACTGTAAAAATATTATTCGCGTGGCGGAAGGCTCGTTCTCTCATTGGGAGCAGACGGCAGTTTCAGAACTTTCGTTATATAATCCAAAGGTTATAAGCAATTAGCGTACATTTTTCACAAGAAAATGGCGACTAACGGAGACCGTCACATACATGGGCGTGAGGTGTCAGCTACTGGGAAGCAAGTTCCAGTTATCATAATTGAAAATGTCAGATTATGGCTTATAACTTCAAAATCGGATAAAAATTGATTTAGAGACTTTGTCATCTGGTTGCAACCACTAGCGCGCAGTTCATTTTTACGGTGAAAACTTGAACCAGTTCTCTTTCCATCCTGGTGGGTTTTATACATGTGTCTTGCTTTCATCGGGTTCGTCATGAATCTGGAGAACGCTGCAAATGTTGCATTTAGTGTACACCTTAAAAGTTGGCGGTCATGCTGTACAAATGTAATCAATAATTTATCCCTCCCCCTTCCACCTCCCCCCCCCCTTACGTCCATGCCCAGTTCATCAGTTGAGTTCGATTAGGCTGAGTCAACCAGACCTTCTTAGGATACCGCAGACCGATAAATTTCGAAGTCATTCACATTTTTTAGAAATCGCCTACTCGAGGTGTTTGGGCAGAGAACGCTGGTGCACTACGAGCGCTGAGTGACATGGGCCTCGCGCTTGAAAATGTGCCGTGGTTTTTTGCCAGTTCATAAAAGGTGAACATGTGTTTTCATTGCAGGATCTCTAGAACATTGATTTCATAAAATTTCAATTCAACGCAATCGTAAAGACGCGTATGATTTTTTTGTTTTTTTCATCTCCCATGTACAGGTTGTTCTCGAGACAATGGGGGCGTAAGAAAATCGTTTAAGTGAGCGAGGAACAAAGTGTCATAAAACGTTTCACAAAGGTATTTTTAGGTGGTGCATTCATCATATCCAATACCTGTGAGTGTAAATGCGTAAAAAAATTATTAAAAAAACATTGTTTTTACGCGGTAGCAAAATGGAAGAAATCCGTCGGATTAACGCTGCTGCTTACACATGGTACTACATGATACAAAAACTTGAAAGATTTTTAAAGATTAACAGCCTAAATCAGATTCGGAAGATCGGAGCCTGTGTGGTACCATACACGAATAGCAGCGTCTACCCGACGCTTTGTTTCTGTTTCTCTCCCGCGCATAGGGGAAAAACAGGCTTTTCTTTTCTGAAATTTTCCTTAACAACCTACACTCACGAAATATAGTATGATGGCACTACCTAAAACCCCTTTGCAAACAATTGTTATGGCACTTTGTTCATTGGCTTATTTAAGCGATTTTTTACGACACTCTGTAGTGTAGTTCCATGCCAGAAGAAGATTTTTTTCATGTCTGGGAGATGTACGAAAAGATTAATTTGGACAAAGAAGCCTCTGAAATCCAAAAAAGAGTACTTTTTGTGAATAAATAATAATTAATTTGCTGATGATTTAAATTTCTGTACTTTGCATAAAACCCGTGTAGTTAAGGAAACATTGTGGCAAGACGAGTTGGGTATCACACAAATTTAGGTGGGCGCCTAATTATTCAATAACATGTCCTATCTTACAGGAAAACACAAACATTGAAAGACGCCATTTTGATTCCAAATAGCAGCTCCAAAAAGAAGGCAGTTTATGAGATTTCTTTTTTTTTTTAGTCAAATTGGAGTGGGTGTTAGCTACAATACGTTGTTTGTTTGTTTCCATAGAACTAATAAGTTCATTGCAAGTAGCAAGTTTTTAAAGCTTCGTTTTGTTGTGTTTTAATTAAATGACAAATTCTCCAGTTTATGCAGAAACGGCCTCATTGATAGCCAGAAAAAGCAATGTGGGCACCGGTGCCCGCAACTTTCGAAATAGTCAAAAGTTCACTCCATCTCATCTCTTCAACATATAAAAAAATGAGAAAAGCTCTATCTGTTGTAGCTGAGAATTTTTCTTTTAAATATGAGCCTTTACGATTATGCCCTCTAGGCGCCCGCCTCGTAGGCCACGCACGCTGGCGTTCGCCAGCGTAGCGACAACGGTGAGAGATGTCGCCGCAAGGTCTTCAACGCTCTCCTGAAAACAATCCTTATTCAGTTGAGTGGCCGTTTTGCCCACGGTATCTTGGGATCTAGAATGTGGTTAAGGAATAAGTACTTTTGGGTTTGATAGCTCAGAAATCAGAGAATGTAACAAGACTCAAACTTTGGAGGAAGTTGTATCTTTTTTTTTTAATTTGTAATGCGTATAATAACATTTTTTTAATTGTCAGTGAAAAAACTTTATTGTGTCATAACTTTTTGTCGGATATTGCTAAAATTAAAAGTATGGCTTTGTTGCACTCTCTACTGTTTTTACAATGTACGCACATATTTTCTGCCCTTTTTTTATTTAGGGCTATCATAGAAACGTTGGGCACAAGAATATGCCATAAATCTAAGTTTTTCTTTCAAAGTGTTAGAGGTAGGCGAATAAAACTTTTAGATTTGTGTTCAGCAGTCAAAGTTACACTAGGCATAGGAATTGTCATCCAAATCTAATTAGAATTGACTGAGTATCTTCGAACTACAGAGTGTCCCCTTAAGAACGATGGCACATTGATTAGAGGGTATGTCATTACCAGCACTGTTGACGAGAGTGATGTCGTTATTATCGTTTGGGTTAATAACACGCCAAAACATTTTGTGTCAGTTGTTAGCATGGCTGGCAAAGTATTTTGAAGATATTCTTTTTAGCTTCTCTTATCACTGTTATGTATTCCTCGGAAGCGAGCTGATAAGCGGCCCAGCGCGCATCGTTAGAAGAAAGTTTAGCAGACCCGTATAAACGCTTCGTTTTTATTTTTTTCTTTCGTTAGAGAGGCGTTTTATGCGGAATTTAAACCACGGTGCGTTACTGCTAGAGATGATAGTGCGATTAAGGATGCATTTATTCGTTAGAGCATTAGCTTTGCTACAAACATGTCCCTATTATTTTCTACACGACGATTATCAAAATCTTTCAAGAATATATCAAGAAACACAGATAATTCAGTATTTATTGCTTCAAAGTTGGCATTTCGTAGCTTCGAGATAGTTTTCACTTTTTTAGTGGTTTTGGTCGCGACAGGTTTATCTGAAGCGAAAGTAGAGAATGATCGCTCCAGCCAGGTAAATAACTAATGTCAGATACAAGATCGGGCTAGGGGTTAGAATGAAATCATGGACGTTCTCGGACAGATGAGGTCGTTCTGGTAGGTATACTTCTATTTTAGTTTTACATAATTTTGAGAGGCGCTCATTCAAACACTAACCCAACCTTGCATGACGGAGACCCATGCTTACCATTTCGGTCACTTCTAAATGGCTTACTTACCGAGAAAACAAAATTAAATGAATAGCGGCACGTCTGTCAAAGCTTTTTATTTCTTCGATTTGAAGAATATCGCTGCAGAACAAATGCAAAGCAAGGCGTCGCTACCACACAGCTTTAGTAAGCCATATAGTTAAAAGAAACTAGGGCAGCATAAGCCACCAACCACACCGCGTCTGTCGATGGGACCTACGTGCCGCATTTTAAAGAGTCAAGCATGCCGACTGCGCAATTCTGTGGTTGCCTCAGGCCGGCATTCTGACCACGCGTTGAATCGTACCGATGAATGCTCTCGGCGTCAACAAGAGCTTCGACGTGAATCCTAACTTAGGAATACTCTGGGAGCGCTTCGCGTCACGTCACGACGCGTCACGAAGGAACAATATGCGCGTCGGGACGTGGTGTCTATTAGCCATTTTCGCGATATACGTGATGGCGTTACAAAGCTCCCACTTGTTGACGAGGGCAGACGCCTATGGGCGCATAATTTTACGGCTCTCGATTTCAATGGCAATCCGTGCAGAGATAGGTTTTTGCGTCTGGTTTATTTTGCGTTAGCGTCTGGCGACCGCCAGGTGCTACCTTCGCGCCACGCTGGTGAAAGGGACGGAGTGCTAGGCTTCGTTTTATATTCCCGAAGAACAAACTTTCCGAGATAAAAATGAAGCATGCAGTGTGACAATGACAAAGGCGTTGCATATCACCACCTGATGAATGAAAACAGAAATTTGAATGTAGTCCCACACTCACCAATTTCCTTGAGATATAGCTTCCGCCGAAAGGTGTACGGATACCGTACGAGGCCTGTTACAACATAGTTCACTAATAAAATGAAGTATATATTACAACACAAACGGGCGACCCGGGTCATCAATATAAACTCCTTTTGCAATATATTCCCAATGTCGTTTTAACCACCCCCTGTTTAAATTACATTCTTTAGCATGTCTTTGTTCCCGAGAAAAAAAAAGAAAAGTTATGTGTGGCGTCGTTTGCCCACAGCAAGACACAACTTGAAAAAAAAAGATCACCCTAGATCATTCTTTTTTATGCTCTTTCGTTGATTACGGAGAAAGCTAATGGCAAGTCTGGTAATAATAGCACTCAACTCTAGGAGAAAAAACAACCGAAGTTTCGGACGGCGGTAAACAGCACACTGCGCATGCAATGTTTGTGTTTGCCTGCTCAAATAAATTGATCCTACAATCACGAGTTCCTGCAGACTGAGATCGCAATTCCGTTGAACCGAAACAGGCCGCTCGCAAAACAATACCGGTTATTCAGGGCGTTGCAACGACCTCATCTAATGTCATCACGACGCAGGTGATCAGTGTCGATCGCAGTTACCCAACTCAGTAAATTGGGGGATGCGATGAAAAGATTGCTTCCAACGAAAATACTAGAAAGTAATTTGTCCCCTATATATTTTTATTTTTACTTTATTTTCACGGGCTTTTTCAGCGAAACTTGCGGGGCTATCACTTTGAAGCGCGAAGCCTCTGGAGACGGGGTACGGTGGTGTCAAAACAGGGGGCCTCTATGGAATCTCTCTGTGAAAAGGAGAAGTTGACAAAGTCGGACAGAAAAGAGATTTCCAGTGAACCGCGAAGCTCCCCCAGGCTGAAAGGGGGTATCCATGTCTGACACGAATTCTCGATGAAGTTCCTTTTATTTATTTTATGGGCTCCTGGCTTCGCGTTGCTATGTGCACTAGCCACGCGTCGGCGCTGGTGCGGACTGCGTTGAAGAGAGCCTAGATTTCAGAGAGGGAGCAACTAGAACCTTGAGGAACGTTTGCAATTTGAATGGTGGACGCCTTCTGGAAAGACTGGTCGTCGCAAGTGCGCATGAGTTGCGTTTTCACGGGGCGAGGAGGAAAGCAGGCGGAGACGCTTGTGGACGACCAACGCTTACGTCACCTCCTCGCAGCTATAGTATTACCAACGCGGCACACAAACCACGTGACCTCGGTCGAGCGGTTGGAAACACTCTGCGTGTGGGCACACTAGCGCTCCAGTGACAGGTTGTAATTAAATCTGAACGACGCTCGAAGGTTCGTTTTGGTGGCGGTGTTCTAGAACCCTCCTCCCCGCGCCGGCGTTAAAATTAAACTTTACATCGTTCTAAAAGGTAAAAGTAGGCGTTTAATTATTACCCTAAAAACTGACATCAGTTTTGTCATTTATTGGGGAGCGCTGCACGGTTTAACATGGAAGACAATGGTGGTGGTTAATAGGACAAACCTCGAAATCGTCGAGTGCATACAGTATGCATAACAAAGCTAGTAAATCTGCACACATATCCCGAGAGAATTGCTCTGAAATTAAGAGTTTCTCGCACAAAACGAACTAAAAAGTTTGATTTAAAAAAAAACAGAAAAAACGTTACCGGTATTATGTAGGTTTGAAGCTTCATTTTAATAATTCGAGAAGTACGGTTAAACCGTTATGTGTTCACTGTAGTTACTGTTAGCAATACAGGGTGGGGTGAGTCCTGAACATCTTACCCCTCGGCAGACAATGAAATCGTGGCATTCTCCAGTAAAAAGGACGCCGGAGAACCAATCACAAAGTGAGAAGTGTCGCCATAATGATCCACTCCCTGCATGTCTTCAGCTGTTGGATACCATACGACGCAAAATGAATTTTCTTTGCAGAAACTGTAGAATAGTATCTGGTTCAATTAAATGCTTCACGTCGCAAAGCTTTATACTTCGTGGGGAATCTCGTCACTCACCGCCGCAACCGTGCACCCGTTTGCGCGTCGGGTCGCACATTAAAGTGTTACGAGCAACCTGTTGGTGCCATCGCTCACTAACGACCGGAACATGCTGAAACATGCAAAACGCTAGTACGAGAGGAGCATATACGCAGGGCGGCATAGCGGTCAAGTCTCATTTTTGGAAAGCTTCGTTCGGTGTCGTTTGGAGGAGCCGGCGTCACTGGCGGTTCCGGACACCATCGGCGAGATGGGCGGTCCAATAATGGAAGCCGTCGAATGCACTCGAGCTTTTTGTTCCTCGCGGATCCCTGCATTGACGTTGCGCTAAAGTAATGGAAATTTTCATCGCGAATCATCCCCGGTATCATAATAATGGACTGACTGAAAGGCTTTTGTTTTCCATGTTTCCTCCCCATGCATAGACAAGCCTTCCTAGGGTGGTTCGTTTGCGAGATTTTCTGCCGATAGACAGCGACGCCCCCTCCGCTGCCATAGCACTCACTAAATATCCCTCACCATCATGACGCCATAGCGCTTGGTCACGGTGACCTATATAGTCGATTTCAACACGTGTCCCGTGAAAAAATACTCATTTTGCAATGGACACTTGAACAATCCGCACAGCGTGTCTTATTTCTTTAGATCAGCAAGAACGGCGACCGGCAGAAACCGGCCAAGAGAGGCGCATGCCGCACACCGGCCAGGCGTCCTTGTGACGTTCTTAACAACACGAGGGCGCGAATACCATTATCACTCGGTTTTGGCACTTTTAAAAGCACTAAAAAATTCATCCGCTGCTTCACCACCACGAAGATCGAACTATGAACCGTCCCAATAATTGCTTTCTGCGTGCTGGCACCCTGTAACCCAGAAGCCTTCTATTCGCGAATTGTAAAGAAAAAAAAAACTATGCTACCTGTCACTTGTGCCACAATCAATAACAACTATTCTAAACTTCACATGTGGCCGCCTGCGTGAGCAAACAATGTTGTTTGTCAAGAACAATTGCGATTGTATGAAATTACGTGCGAAAAACGCGTTCTAAGCACGCCGACCGTTGGCATGCAGGGAATACTCATAATCGGCGCCGAGATTATTAGTAGCTGTCAGCAGGTGGAGTTTTGCTATCAACTCAGAGTTAGAATGTTTCCTTTTTTCTGTTGTAAGCAATCAGGAGACAACTGACACCAAATCTGAGGGTAATAAAGTACTGTGAACATTCAAACATTACGGCCTGACCAGTATATGTGTACAAGCTTTAGCTTTCGATTCACCCTTAACTTTCGATACGCTCAATGCTAGTGTAAAATGTAGTGCTGTTTCAGTCTTAATCAGCGTACCATGTGCGTGCTTACACTCTCTTTTATACAACGTCAAACTCTACCCGTTTGCATCTTTTTGATTTTGCACACCACTATTTGCCGGCATAAATCACCAAATTGTTGCTTAAACTCTGTGCAAAAGCTATCCACAGACCCAGGATCTTTGCCTGGCCACTCATGGCAATTATCACTGAACTCGTATTAAAATTAATTCTTATCAATTATTGCTGCCACTTAATTTTTAACCTTGGTATTTTTTTTATATTATGACCTATTTCGGGTTTACCGAACTAAATATCTAAACCTGAGTGTTATTTATTTTGTATTTTCCAGTCTCGTGGTTTTAGTCAAAATAAATACCCAGCTACCTAAATAAGACACCTGACCATCCAAAAAATAGTTCATTTGTTTTGATTTTCGAGGTATTGGATTCCTCAAGCTAGAATTTTGGAAACCCAAGTCTATTACGTCATCACATTTTCCTGGAAATACGCAAAGAACCAAGCGCATGCACGACAAAAGGCCCGGCGCGTCATATAAGACTTGGAATATGTGTAATTGGTCTCCGAAATCCCCGCGGGCTGTTAACGGCGCACAGGCAATTTTATATTGTTCAACGCGTCGGTTGTTTTGTTGTGCATGTGTCTCGCCATTTGGTTCAGGACGATTTTCGCGTTTTTTTCTGACCACATCTGCTGGAGACGTGAGCACGGAGCGTAGGCAACTGGCCCCCTTGCACGAGAACTGGCGCAGCCATGCGCGTTCCAAAGAAAGCTCGCGCAGAGAAAGGCAAGCGAAGGACCAGGGACGTCGATTTCAGGATTTAGAAAAATACCACCGTGTATCGAAGCGCCACCACACACGATTTCTCGCATTGGTGTACAGGCCTGGAATGCGATCCCAGCCATGCTACAGTGCCACCGCCATCTGTTGGTTCAGAATCACACTAACCAAGGGTGGGAGTTGCACTTTAAAAGAAGAAGGAGCGTCGAGAAAACAGCAGCGAGCGTGTAGGTGTCGGCGTGACAGCTGTCTAGTGCGAGAGTGAGTGGGCAAAATCGCGCAGCGCTCTTTACCTTTTACCCTCAGTATCTGAAACATTCGGTCTAGAATGTTCGAGCGTTGAACGCTCGGTAGACTGACTCGGCAAGGTCGGTTGTCCTCCTTATTCATTACACTCGGGGTAAGAATCTTCTAAAAGAGCGGAAAAGCGATTCCTCCCGGCCATGCACGCTGCAATATAAGATTGATGAGAGATGTTAGGCGCGTAAATGCTGGCTTCCACCATTTATTAACACACATTAGAAACATGTCCTTCAGCGTATTTTCTGAATAACACAAAGTTATTTAGTTCCACAGCGCTCATGACACTCGTGGAATGAATTTGATCTTGAGGCCATTTGCTGTTCTGAGGGCGATGTCCACAGACATTAGGAGCTTGTCCCGAGGATCCACCGACTGCACGTTGAAGGACCGCAGGACGTGGCCCAAAATTATTTTAATCTCCATCGAAGCAAACTTCTGACCTGCGAGGCAAGAAACGCTTAATGCTTTCATGTTGAAGGTGTCACCGCACATTGGCAAGATATTAGCTTCAGTGTAAAATTGCAACCATCGGGCGTTACAGTGTCGACGCAGCACAGATTCGATTGCCCCATTGTGACGATAGCCAAATGCTGCTCCAAAGATTGGACAGCGAGCATACCGTGAACACTCGTTTTGGGCTCGTGACAATCGATTGGGCCGCGTCGAGACACTGCTCTGACAGAATATCCGAATTTAAAAAAACGCACGGAACTGGCCCGTGCTTTGACAATGCCAAGCGCTTGGCCACAACATTTCACATAACGGCCGAATAAAAAATAAAAAACGCTGCTACTTTTTCAGCGTGGAGAGAAATATTAACGCATAACTCGAGCCTTGAGTATCTGCGGATTACCCGCGTATCATCTGTGGACATCCGCAGTCAACTGGCGGATCAGGCTACGAATTAATCAGATTTGGCGGATCGCAGATTGGATGCGGATGTGAGGAGCTGCACTGCGGATCGGATGCGGCAATCCGCAAATACGGATGTACTTTTTTCTCGTTTTTCGACGCGGCTTATAAACATGAGCGACCGCAGAGTGTAGCGTGAATGAGTGAGTGAAACTATGAAATGCATCATGGAATGTTTTGCGGCAGCAAATTATTCTTAAGGAAGATGTGCCAATCGGGAGGAAACTGTACTTTAGATCAAGAAAGACCTTGACTCTCACCAAAGATCTCGTTAGACTCTAACGCGATCTTTTTGGTGACAATCAGGACAGAACGCTCTAACCGTTAGAGCGTTCTGTCTCGCCAAAAATGTCCCTAGAAAAAGTGAAGAATGCAGGGGCAACAATCGTCCCGGGAAAGCGTGTTCTCATTTGGCAGAGGAAAGAGAGGAAGACGTCTTCGGGCGAACAAAACTCAAAACGCAGAAGCCACAAGAAAGTAGAAGCCTCCTTTCTCCCTTGGTGTACTCGCGTCGTACCACGTAAAGCTCTGGATATCCTCATGACTTATCCGTGTACCGCCATCGTTTGGTCGTGCCGCAGCTTCTCCTATGCGAGCGCAAGTTTGTCTGCTTCTTGTACAGAGTGTTGCGATGATGTCAGAACCCGGAGCTCTTATTGGCTGATGTGAAATATTAGTGGGTAGACCTCAAGGCATCGAGCACAGAGGTCTACCCATATATGCTTTCAATCAAAGCCAATCAGAGCTCGGTGTCGTTCTGACGTCACCGCAAGGTCCGAAACTCCTGCGCATGAAGCAGACGACCTGCTCTCCCCATTGGATGCCGGGGATGCGTCGCCATTTTTGGCTCCTCGCGCATCCCACATCCGGACTCGCAAGCTCCTATACATGCCTTGCACCTACGTCACATGGTGACGTCGAACAGCGGTAACCACCATGCTGGTGGTTGCCTCGACGGCCTTTCGCAGCGAGAGCAAAGGTAAACTGCGCCGCGCTCGGCTGTAGCAATTATTACGTAGCCCGACGATCGCTTCGTCGGCATGCTCCGCGAGACAGAGTAGCCGTCAAGTTAGAGAATGTACGAGCGGCAGGAAAGGGACGCGGCCGCTGTTTCACTACGGCATTTTTCTACCGTTGTTTACGTTCGCGCACGCCTTTGCATCGGCTTTTCCCGTTCGTGGTGTAGATGCCCTTGACTTTCGTTACATCAGGCCGTTTCCACGCTTCGAGCGCAACTTCAGGGCTCCCGGCCGAGTACGGGCGAGTGTCGCACCGCGAGTGCGGCCACACGGCGATCGGTTGGCGCCTGGCGGCGGCCCCCGCGGGGTGCAAGCTCGTCGAGACGCCGCTGCCGGGACGCGTATTGGTCTGTGCCGTCCGAGACACGGTAACCTTTGCAAGGAACGAAAGTATGCAGGCAACCCGAGACAAGCAGAGTTGTCTTGTCCATTATTTTATGTATCCTTGTCTCAGGGTTTAGATTACTACTGTAATCTTGTGTTGTTTTACCAGTACTTCGCAAAATCGTAACAATTTTCTTACAAGCGACTGCCTAGAGCCGCTCGTCAGATTTTGGGGCGCGCAATGAAGTTTTTTTGGCGACACGTAGTTTATTAAAATGAACATAATCTTTTGTAATGTACCTTTGGTTATCCTGCTCCTCACGTGACTGAATTCGGCGAATAGCGGCACCGCGCGCGGCGCGCTCAAAAGCAGGGGAACGTACGCCGGGGCGAGTGCAACGTCTACTTTCCTGCACGGCACTTGATCCAGTTCCTCGCGTGATCGGATCTCGGCGAATAGCGGCGCGGCGGCACGTGGAAAACAGACGCGCAACTCTGGGTCATTCCGACGCTGCTCCCGACGCCATACGCGCGCCAAACGCGCCCCGCAACTCGAGTTGGTCGTCGGCGTCGCCGACCACCATTGACGTTGGCAAGTTTCTTCGCCCTATTTTTTTACAGAAATGAAGCTACGCTTTCTAATTTTACAAGAAAAAACCGACCTGTGAAATACACCTTTAACGGAAAGATTAGACTGCTACGTGCCGGCGTCGATTTTTATGGTGCATTTCAGATCGAGCCTGGTGACTTGGGACACCCTATATTAATCTGCTCTGGCTGCCGGTGTCGCGCCACCGTTTGTGAACACGCTCCTATTGGTCTACTGTAGACGCCGGCGCCGCGTCGCCTCAACAAACTGGATTGGCGGTGACACTCCGCCATTTTTGGCTCAAGGGCGTAGTGCGTCTCAGTATGCACCAGCTTGGCGGTACTTGTTTATAAAATCCAAATTCATCCAGCACTTTATTACCACGTATATTCAAGTACCTCGCTGTGGTGAGTGGCTACCTGTCCTCTCCCCCTTTTTTTATTGTTCAGCCTGAGTAGAATGACACATTGTTATTACTCCGTATTTTGCTAATTTTCGTGGTTAAAAAATGCGCGTCTGCTTGAAGTGGGTGCTACGAAGCAGAACGAAAGAAATATTAAAATTTACTTCCTTTTGGGCACATTTGCTGGGCAGAGTGTCGCAAACTCCCAGGGCGATCTTATAACTGCGATCATCCTTCCAGCAACCAGAAGTGTCTCTGGAAGGATGATCGCTTATAATATAAACACGATAAAACAGAATGCGATTAATTGACTTTCACCGTAATGTGACTCGGAAGCGTTTTTTCACAAAAATAAGCGGACAGCTAATACGCTCAAAAATACCATCCAGTTTTTTTGTCTTTTTTATTTTATGCTTTAAAATTAATGCTCGGATTGCGGACCGGACGCGGTTTCGAATTTCGCGGATACGGTTGAGATACGGATTCAAAATATGCGGATGTGATTTCAATAATTTAAAAACATTGCGGATGCGGTTCGGGGACGGATACAACGTCTGCGGATGCGGATCGGATGCGGACGATCAAACCGTTATTCGTGCAGGGCTCTACGCATAGGTTACGAACGTCAAATATTAATTCTAAGTGGTATTTACTGCAAGTAAGGGAATCGTTACACCGCTCCTCCTAGCATGAATACATAGACATATTAAGGATATACACAATTGTTCGTACCGATGCAATTTCTGGATCCGGCCGAGAACGGTATGAACGCAAAAGGGTGACGTGACGCGGAGTTTTCGGGAAGGAACCGATCAGGATCGAACTCTTCTGGCCTTGGGAAGGCGTCGGGATCACGATGCAGCACGTATAAAACCAGTCCAATATTGGTTCCCTCCGGAATGGTATGGCCTCCTGCGACAAGAAGAACAGGAACATCGGTGTTGCCTACGTAAAGCACGCTCTCTAAAGATAACATCTGTGAGTTCACCCTCCCGCAGAACACGGATACAGCCAATTACGGCCAAGAAAAATGGTCAAAGTGCAGGCGAGCTGGTGTGACCCGAGTCAACCTTGTTTTTGTTAAGAGCTTTTTTGTGTGTGTGTGTGTGTGTGTGTGTGTGTGTGCGTGTGTGTGTGTGTGTGCGTGGTGTGTGTGTGCGTGTGTGCGTGCGTGTGTGTGCGTGTGTGCGTGTGTGTGTGTGCGTGCGTGTGTGTGTGTGTGTGTGTGTGTGCGTGCGTGCGTGCGTGCGTGTGTGTGTGTGTGTGTGTGTGTGTGTGTGTGTGTGTGTGTGTGTGTGTGTGTGTGTGTGTGTGTGTGTGTGCGTGTGTGTGTGTCTGTGTGTCGTGTGTGTGTGTGTGTGTGTACTTGAATTTAGTGCTTCTGTTTTCGTGAAGCACTGCTTGGGGTGATTGTAATGACGGCGCACAGTAAAAGTTGTAGCTGAGCTTAAGACGTTCCCTGTTCTTTTTTTCTGTCTTCTTCGCGTTTTACATTTTCCTGGCCCAGTCTCAGGTTTACCATCATGTTCAACTGGAGGATCCCAGCAAATGACGGAGCTCAGAATACGACTGACAGCTTAACAAACGCAGACCGTACATGCTGGCGAGTCCCCAGAACCTTATTAATGAGTTTCAGTATTGCGCTTTCAGCGCGAGCTTTCTGCCCTTGCTAACACAAGTGTGAACGCGCGGGCACGCGCAACAGAAGCACTGCGGAAGCCAGCGAGCTCGCGCTGAAGGCGGAGCTAGTACAGCAAACGCTCTGTCATAACCTCCTCTATGCTCCCAAATCCTCTCAGTTCGACGACGGAGCGATAGAGTGCCCGGTCGCAGATTTAGAGCGCGAGGGTCTCGTAGCACAGAGCATCAAAGAGCAATTTCTCGGGGAGCCTGGACGTCAGCGCACAGCTTTTGCAGCGGCGAGGTTTCGAAACACACTTGTTCGCTCGGGAGCGTGTTTCGGCGTCTCGCCGCAGCGTATGTTTCGGCGTCCCGTCGCAGCGGGGCGCCAGTCACGTGGCTCTCCTCTCATCGATTGTCTGCCACTCAACCTTTTCGATTTCGGCGGCCGCTCCTCGTGGCGATATGGCACTGCGCGTTTGCGTTAGCGTTGCATGTTCCACGCTGCGCGTGCGCCGAGCCCAAACTGCATGCGGTTTTTAATTGGCGCACGGCGACCGCGCGTATGCGCAGCCTGGCGCACGCAACGCAATATTACTATGAAACACTCCGTTATCGCTTGGCAGCAAATGAGAATGCAGAATTTGCCGATAAGAACGCCGAAGACACGAAGCGTCAACATAATAAAGCGCACCCTGCGTTTCTTGATATTTCGGTGACTCTTTCAAGTACGTCGATATTCACAGTTCAAAGCGTTACTTGCCCAGCTTGAGCTCCTCTGTGGCGGTTCGTCCGATGAACGGTACTGTGGGGCACAGGCGTTGAGATTCCTGCGTGTCGTTACAAAGACAAGAGAAAGTTTTTACAGCGGAGCTGTTAAGGGCTAGTTTCTCTAGGATTGTGTCCGTCCTCAAATGACCTGATGACATTGAACTCTGGACAGCTACCACCATCTATAAGCGACGGCGGCAACCAGACAACCGGGGTTGTCTTGTAGCCGCCGTCGCTCATAGATGGCGGCAACGTTTCGAGCCTTTCCACTCTGGCTTGCCGACTTGCGGCCGGCCATTACTTCACTCCCACCAAAGTATACAGCTTCGCTGGTCTTCCTTCTTTACCAAAATGAAAAAGCTGAATTTTTTTTTATGATCCGTGACATCGATGTCTTTCTTTGGGTTGAGTTCCGTACCGAAAATGTAAGGCGCAAATACTGTGAGACATTACTGGCTCAGGATTCGCGGAAATCGTACATTTTTGACAAAAGTAAGAAAAAACATTTTACCTAACTTTAATTTTTTTACTTATTTAAAGTTAGCAGTGGCGGAACGCGATGATATTCTAGTCATCCGCGTGTTGCCACTGCTAGCTCTGCGCCTGCTTCACGAGTGGTAACTTTGTGCACCCCCGACTTTCCCACGAGCTTCAAGTCGTTCTAAAAAGAGTTGATTTAGAGGTTTTCTGTTTATTACGAGATGTAGACCTTAGATGGTTGCCTAATCGGTTAGTTCCGGTGGAGTCCCCGATTGAGCCTAGTGCTACGTTCCAAGCCTGGCGTTTGTCTGCTCGTGCCCTGCGGCTCTCCAGCGCTCGGTGCGAGCGCAGCCGATGGTCACGAACCGATGGGCGCCAACTTGCCAGCCGCTACATAACTCCATTCTAAAAAGAGTTGATTTAGTGGTTTACGATGATGCTTTCTAAGTTTCTAATTAGAACCATATGTCTATTTTCCCCCAATTAAAAGTTAATTAACAAATTTTAATTAATTAGCCAAGTTATCGCAAAGATTAGCCACCCACATAATGTCCTCCTGGCCGTATAACTCGCTTGCACAAACCGCTTAATGTAACTTGTTGTAACTTTCAAGGCTTTTTTTAAACAAATCTGTAAGGCTTAAAAAAACTATATATAATAAGCAGAGCCTATTACCCAGTTTAAAAGGCCTTTATAATGAGGTGAATTGCCTTTTTAGTTGTATTGTATCAAACTATTGAACGGGATATTTGTTTGATATGTTTTTCACATCGTAAATTTTTTTCTACTTTTTTTTTGCGTGATGTTTTTATGCCAATGAAAGAAAGCGAAGTTTTTTAAGGTTTTTGGCTGGACCGAAGTTTGACCTGCGGTGTTGGGGAATCGGTGGCCGAGGGGGCTAACGCACACCAGCTCGGAGCACGTGGATCAAAAGCTCGCGCTGCAGAACCCAAGGATCCTTGATTCAATCCCCACCCCTGTCCGTTTCGATCTGTATGAGCATCGTACCGCCGTGCGGTCGTGTATCACTACTGCGTGGTGCCCGTTGAAGACCCCAGGCTGGCGGCTGTACTGCACTGGCTAAATTGCTCATCTACAGCGAGTGACTGGTCGCAACTTTGAAAATGCCTGACCGACTATACGCTGCATAAATATCCACACAACCCCATTTTTTTCCTGCGATGTTCCAAAACGTTTCCAGCTTCAATTCCTACGATCGCCATTTTTGTTCCTCCCAGACTAGCTCATTGTACGGTCATGGCCTTGCGACGTGTCCCTGCCCTTTTCGAGATGGAATGCCTTCATCGAACAGGTGCTCGCGCAATGGAACCACGCTCCCCAACCGATAGCTCAAGCATCAAGGAGAATGCGGCGAGTGTAGCTGCACGAGCTGCACGTGCTGGATTCTGCAGCAGTACCTATTCTCGAGCAAAAAGCCGTAAAATAGCATTCGAACTGCATTTTATTGCACAATCATTATTCCGGCTTGTTTGAATCTTCAAGTACGAAATCACGCGGTGAGCTGGATTTTTTCAAATTGTTAATACTGTAACATGAGCCTGTTATGGTTTACCATCTCCCCAATTACTATCTTTCCTTTCCTCGTGTCTTACGAAACAAGCTAACCAAATTTGTGGCTTAAAGTAACGCTGAAATCCTCAAAAACTATCAAGTGCCTAAAAAAAAACAAGTATATATGTCACACACACAAAAAAAAGAATAGCGCAATATTTACGTTGAGAGTCTCATTTTAACTTGGGATCGATTCCCAAACATGCTTCTATTTGGAGACGTCGACGTCTCGAAATAAAAGCACGTTTTTGGATTCGCTACTGGCTCAAAGGAGTCCCAAGATATAAATATTGCGTTTTTTTTTTTAGTCCGTTTTTGGGACATGCGTTTCCTATACAAATACAGTACTTAAAAAAATGTGTTTGGGGGTGAGGGGGGGGGGTGTTTCGTGTTCTGTTTTACCTTGATGACGCAATCCATATACTTGAGTTTCTTCATGTACTCCGGCGTTATGTTCCTGTCCGGTTCTCCCCCGAGAATGTCATCGAGCTCCTCTTGAACTTTCGTTTGCACTTCGCGGTGCAGGCCGATCAGGTAAAGGCACCACGCTAGCGCCATTGTCGCGGTATCGTGACCCTGTGGGCTCGAAAGATGCACGTGGTTTTTGCTTGTCTCCATTACGGATCAACACCAAAACACTCGAAACGTACCTCAAACATGAACGTGTCCACTTCTTCGCGGATATCTTCGTCCTTAAGAAGGGCGTCGAAATCCAAGCTGTGATGGAGCAAGATGTCGATGAATGTCAGTCGCCTTTTTTCCCCGCATTCGTCGTCGTTCGTAGAGACTGCGTGTACCGTTCTTCTTTCTCTGACCAGCTCTTCCCTTCTATTTCCAATCACCTATAGGAGTACAAGTGACACGTGAGTTTTATTCCTTGTACTTAATGTTATGTCTATATATATATATATATATATATATATATATATATATACAGGGTGTTTTTTTTAAGCTTAACAGAATTTTTAAAGACAAACCATGGAAGCTAGCTATGCGGTCTGCGCAGGTGAGTTATACGGCCAGGGGGACATAGTATAGGGACTAACTGCAACGATTAGTCGGTTAATTAGTTAAAATTGTTAATTAACTTTTTAAATAATAAAAAAAGACATATAGTTCAAATTAGAGACTTGCTCGGCGTAATCGAAAACCACTAAATCAGTATTTTTCAGAAAAACTTTGAACGCGTGAGAAGCGTAGTAGTGCGCTGAAGTTACCGCTCGTGGAGCAGGTACAAGGCTGGGGCTAGATAAGAGACGGAAAATTTGCGCGGGCACCTTACCGCAACCGCTAGCTTTGTACGTGCTCTACGAGTGCTAACTTTAGTGCACTACCACGCTTCTCAAGGGCTCAAAGTCTTTCTGAAAATTACTGATTTAGTGGTTTTTGATGACGCTGAGCAAGTTTCTAATTGGAACTATATGTCTATTTTCATTAATTAAAAAGTTCACTAACGAATTTTAACTAATTGGCCGACTGATCGTTACGATTAGCCTCCTATATTATGTCCCCCTGGCCGTATAACTCACCTGCGCAGACCGCATTATGTAGCTTTCATGTCTTTTTTTTTAAATTCTGTTAAGCTTAAAAAACAACACCCTGTATGTATATATAAAAGGTTAAGTTTATACAGCATGTTTTTTTTTCGGCTCTATAGTTTTGTTTAAAAAGTTTGCGGAAGCTATACTAGTAGGGGTATCCACACGAAGGAGAACTCCGCGGACGGATGTTGTGATGTCAACATCCCGGGAAACTCCGTCCCCGGCTTCGACGCCCACCTGCGGGAGCTTTCGTGCTGACAGCACGAAGCCTCCGCGCCTCCGCCACGGAGGAGAACGGCGCCGCGAGGCGTCAAAAAGGGATGACGTATGTCTCACGCAGTGTTGGGTAGTAACGTGTTACTAGTAACGCGTTACTGTAACTTCGTTACTTTTTTGGTAACTTGTAACTGTAACGAGTTACTTTTAAAAATGTAACTTGTAACTGCAGTTCTATTACTTTTTCTGAGGTAACGATGAAAGTAACGAAGTTACTTTTGTCGTTACTTTGCAGTTTTACAGCGGAGCTGTTAAGGGCTAGTTTCCCCAGGATCGTGTCCCCCGCAAAGAAATGTCGACGCAAAACTGCTGATTGCCGCCGGCGCTCTTAGATGGTGGTAGCTGTCCAGAGTGTTGTGTTTGCCGGTTGTCCGCTTGCCGCCGTCGCTCATAGTTGGCGCAACTTTCGAGCCTTTCCGCTCTGGCTTGCCGACTTGCGGCCGGCCATTACTTCATTCCCACCACAGTACAGCTTCGCTGGTCTTCCTTCTTCACCAGAGTGGAAAGGCTGAAGTTTTTTTTTATTAATAATATATCATTGAACGAGTACAATCTAGCGATTCCTTGCACATTCCTAATTGTCTGTTCCGACATTTCGAGTGTCAAGTTGGCCTTGCACAAACTTGTGAATACGTTCTTTCTCGCGAGTAACGACCCGAATATAGGCTCATGCAGATTTGATGAAAAATAAAATCTAGTTCTCTTTACGCCCGCGCCTTTACTTTGTGACTGAACACTTACATCTTAGTATCTTGAAGCACTATCTATGTTGCGGTTGCTCCTTTTTCTGCGCCAACGCTTTTTAATCGGGTGAATTAACCGCACTGCGAATGTTTCGTATTTTGATTAGCGCCACTATACTCCGCACTGCGCATGTTTCGTATTTTGATTTGCGCCACTACTCTGGCGTGGTGTCAACAGTCGAGGCAAAATTTACTGCTGTGTGCGCGGGGTTTGCTCGTTGCTCTGATTGCGCGGTGTCTGTTCAGTAAGGGCACGGACGTGTTCGCCATCAAACGAGGAAAACTTTCAGACTCTAATTTCGAAAAGCCACTGCTGCTAAGTTACAATATGAAGTAAAAAGCTTACTTTTTAATTTTATGGAATAAAACTTGGTCAGGGACGTTATCTAGTTTTTTCCAAAATGTTTCGTGTTATAGAAAAGTAACTGAAAAGTAACGTCGTTACTTGTTAAAAGTAACTGTAACTGTAACGAGTTGCTCTTTTGTAGCAGTAACTGTAACGGTAACTTCGCTACTTTTTTCTGAAAGTAACTGTAACTGTAACGAATTACTTTTTAAAAGTAACTTACCCATGACTGGTCTCACGTGATGCGCGATCCGCGGAGGGAAGTGGCGGATTTCTCCTTCGTGTGAATACCCCAATGGAGGGGACTAATCGTCACAACAAGTCAAAAACCTTCCGACAATTCGTCCATTAACTTCTTTAATTAGTGCAATTAAATCGGTAAATTTTTGCAAGACGTGGGAAGCGGGGGGCGTACGCTGAAGTTATTAATCGTGCACCAGGCACAAGGGTGGCGGTGCGTGCAAAACGCGGACGATAATTTGAATCATCTGCTCCAACTTATAGAAACGCAGGTCCTGGTGAGTGCCGAGCTTCCCTATTATCGCTCCTATAGCTAATCAGCCTGCGGGATAAGAACGGTTAAGAATTAATCGTGATGCGAGAAGATATGATAGGCCATGGGAACGGGGCATTTTTCGCGTGTGGGGAAGATGGTCGGATCCTTACCTTCTTGGTGAAGTTGTGAACGAGCGAGACCCTGCGCTTGTACTCCAGTCCTGCACCAGTTCTCAGGTATATCGAGTCCAGTAGTAGCCATGGCGTCTGAGACCTCGCCATAACCTGCTCAGTTAAACTAAAAGAAAAAAGCTACGGTCGTAATAACCGCGTAGGCGTTTAACGTGAAAATAACTAATCGGAAATGGGGCAAGCTCTGTGGACCAACTTTTGTATTGAGCGCGAGCTCTTCGTGATTCATTTTGCGGCGGTCTGTTTGTCTTGACTGGTTGTCGAACACCCAAGCGCAGCTAATCGTCTCAGTATCTCAACGAAGTTCCTCGGTACAAGGAAGCTCTCCTTTTATTTTCTTACTTCTTATTTACTCGAATTTCGAAGTACTCTGTGTTGCCAAGTAGATGGAAGCGTTCTTGGCGCGCACTTAAAATGTTACAACTTCCGAAGAATACAATGAAAAAAAAAAGAAAAAAAAACGAGCTAGGGTTGTAATGTACCGGTTAATTTGCGATAATGCAAGGATACATTTATTTAACTGTTTAGGTTACAATCGGTTGGTGTTACGAGAAGTGTTTTTTCTGGTCTGCGACCGCGCCCAGTCTGTGGCTTCCAGGCGAAAAAAGCGAGGAAAAAAATGCAAAGATAATTTACGACATTTTAAAACACGAAGTTCGGTTCTAACGACCCCACAAACAAACAAAAAGACGAAAAAAATATGTCCGATTGCGTTTACTGCGGGTGTAGGTTCACCGGAGCTCAAAAAGGTTTCCCGATTTCGTATTTGTAAACCACGTATTACATAATCTTTGTTTAATTCAGGTGTAATCTATTATATTTTCTAATTTTAACCCCTTAATCGATTGAGTAGGCTGTGTAAAGTGACTGACACTACGCAGCAACACCTCCACTTACTACTTAATTGCGTCGATGTACGATCCAATGTCTTCCTATATTGGCCCGTTTTCACACCCATAATGGTCTCTGAAAACGCCAAAAATATGAAAATGATTACGTACGCGGTATAGTACCCGGGTGTTTGGTCCTAAATCGAACAACTTTATTTTTATAAGAATTGTAGAGTCCTTCCACTTCACGTGAAGATGAAGGACCAGCAAAGCCGTCATTTTTACGACGTCTAGGACGATGCCTAGAGGACGACGTCTCAGGACGACTTCGAGGACGACGCCTAGAGATGATAACAAGGGACCAGGACCTCACTATCAAATAATGGCAAGGAAGGCTGACTCACGCTGGTTGTCCCTCTTTGTATTTTACTTATTCATACTTGTCACGACAGATGGGGAGTTTTCGGGGAGGAAGAAGAAGACTGTTAGTATCAGGATCGCTGCTTTCTACGCTCCTCGAATTTTCTAATATTTTTGCGGAAATTCAGTCACTTCCTGTCGACCACTGCCACTCCAGGGGCTCACGGCCACCTACTGGGTCCCTGGAACCCGAAGGTAGTACCCGGAGGCTTTTTCGGACTCCACAACTTCGACATATGGCTCACTTAGACAAGCCTGGAACAAGCGGTGACGCTTCGTCTCAATGCCGTAAGAAAGATGCATTGACCGCAGATAATATGCGTCCACGTAACCCAGTGAAACGTAGAAAAGAAAGAGAAGATGAAGACAATGAAAGCGTCTCTTCAGAATCTACGATCATCGCCGACGATAGTGACACTGGTGATCTAATGGATGACAACGAAGATGACTTCATCCTCGTGGAACATCGCCGCAAAAGAAGCACTGGCGTGCCAGTTATCCTGACTCCAAAGGATGAGACTTGCCGCCTACAGCAACAGAACCCACTACACCTCAGCAGCGCGATCAGCGCAGCAGCAGGTGGGAAACTACTGCGCCACCATTTCACGGCACGTGGAGGTCTCCGTGTGGAGGTCGCCGAGCAGGAAGCAGTCAGACGATTGCTAAAAGTGAAGAATCTGTGTGGCATTGAAGTTCAAGCTTCCGTGTCCACAACATATCTACAAAACCACGGACTCATCAAGGGTGTTCCCGAGTGGTACTCCGACGCTCAGCTGTTAGATTACCTTGCGCCAGAGGGAGTGATTGCTGTCCGACGTCTCTTTCACCGAGATGGTCAGCCCGGAGCCGCAGCTATTCCAACGGACAAAGTTCTCCTAACCTTCCGTCCGAACACTGAAAGACCAAGCCAGGTAAATCTTGGTTTCACAAAACATGACGTAGTAGAGCACGTAGTGGCCCCGCCACGCTGCTTCAAGTGCCAAGCCATAGGACACGTAGCAAAATACTGCAAAGGGGAAACAAAGTGTAAGAAATGTGGAGGTCCCCACGACATAACATCTTGCTCTAAGGACGTCGCCATGAAATGCGCCAACTGTGGTGATCCTCACCCCGCAAGCTACGTCAACTGCAAGGTTCGACTTGCAGCACTGGCACGTACTAAAGCATTCCTTCGTGGACCAAAACCACAGCAACAGGAACCTAACTTTTCAGCAGGCCCAGATGACTTCCCACTGCTTTCCCCGATTGAAAACGCCTCGTCGGAGACGCCAACTATCTCCCAGCTTGGTAAACCAAGAAATAACTCACGGAGGAAGTCAAAGAAGCCTGGAGCAAAAAGTTACAGAGCCGCTCTTTCAGACGCACGTCCGAACGACCGCGACGTTATACCGTCAAAAGAGATCGTGACACCTGCAGGCTCGAGGACCTCCACCAGCGTCGGAACAAGTGGTTCAACGGAGGAATCAAAGGTGATTAAAGCTTCTCCGGCAAGCACACCACTTCCTGAGCATGGGGATGCCTCTGAGAGTCCTAAAATGACAATCGTTAAAGCAGTATTTGCAACTATTCGAAAAGTCATGGAAGGCTTACCAGCAGGAGAAGTCAAAACGGCCCTTAAGGGTATATTGTGCCTAGAGGCCCTCCTTGCATTATAATCAAGAAAATAAATTGTCACAACCGGCAACTTGAAGACAATACACTCTCGACAACGTAAGACAGAAAAACTGCAGACACAGATAACAAATCAATATGACTGTTAAACAAGAATACCCAACAATACTCCAATGGAACTGCAGAGGTCTGAATTCAAAACTCTCCGAAATCAAATTATATATCAAACAGTCGCCAATACCAGTCTTGGCTTTTTCGGAGGCTGGCCTTCGGAGTGGTTGCTCTTTATCTGGGTACAAGACTTACACGTGCCCATCAATTACGACTTTTCCGAATGGGAGCGCAGCCCTTTTTATTCGCCGAGAACTTCCCCAGTGTCAAATCCCAACCACTGATTTATGTACGGAGGACGCAGAATTTGTTGCAGCTAAGGTACGCATTGGAAAGAAAACTGTACTTGTTGTCTCTCTATACATACGTCCCGGAAGCAGTACTGACATGTTCGACCGCTTCCAAAGCTGGTGTCTACAACATCGCCAAGACCTTATCATATGCGGAGACTTCAACGCGCATCATACAATGTGGGGCAACGTACGAACAGATCGCCGAGGAAAGAAACTCGAAGAACTTTTCGATGAAGCAGGACTTGTGGTGGCAAATACGGGCAGCCCGACATACTTGCGAATACCATCGACGTTTTCAGCAATAGATGTTACAGCTCATGATCCAGCCCTCAACGTTACATGGTCCACGGCACCTGATACAATGGGAAGCGACCATTTTCCTATTTGGATTCAGATCAGAGGCTGTGACAACACTAAAAAGAAAGTATGTCATGTTATCCACTGGGACACATTTCGCTTTATACTTGACTCTACGAACGATGATATCATTGATTCAATCAAGACAGCACTAAGAAACAGCACAAGAACTATACGATTACCAGAACACTTCCCATCCCCGGACTTAAAGCTGCTGAACCTCTCCGCAGCTCGTCGCAGGGCACAGATTCGCTATCGACGACACCCGATTCTCGAGAACAAAATAAATTTCAACCGAATATCTACAGTCTTCAAGAGGTACGCCAACCAGCTTCTCAGGAGCCAATGGAGAAAATTTTGCGAAGAATCGAATTCACGAACCTCTTTTGGCAAAGTCTGCAGGGTGATTCGCTGCCTAAGCGGCAACAGACGTCCAGTTCGACCCTTCGACACATTAGCGCTTGCTCAACAGACAAACTTACGTGACCTAGCCGAAGAATTTGCCATTTCATACTCTAACCAGGCTCGTACATTGCTGCGGCCAGCTCAAGTAAACCGCACGGCAAGTCTCTTGGATGACCCGTTCACAGAAAATGAGCTGAGAGTGGCTCTACGGAAATGCCGTCGCCACAGCGCCACTGGCCCGGACGGAATCTCCTACCAAGCCTTGCAAAACCTTCCTCCCTGTGGTTATTCTTCCCTGCTTCGCTTGTTTAACAAAGTGTGGGAATCTGGAAGAGTGCCAGATGAGTGGAAACTTTCAACGATTGTCCCTGTACAGAAACCTGGAAAACCACCAGAGCTGCCTACCTCGTACAGACCAGTAGCACTGACTTCATGCGTCGCAAAGCTGATGGAACGGTTAATTCAAAGTCGACTAGCTTGGTTTCTGGAACGTCAGAAGTTACTGCCAGACGAAATGACAGGGTTTCGTCCAAAACTTAGCGCATCAGATAGTCTACTGGATTTTGTCAGCAGTGTTGAGCATGAAGGAATGACAGGAAATACAACACTCGCTGTTTTCTTCGACGTAGAAAAGGCTTTTGATAATGTCAGCATCCCATCTGTCCTTCAAGAACTCACCAGAATCGGAATCACCGGGCGTGTCCAGACGTTTTTGTCTGCCTTTATGAGCGACCGATGTTTCCAAGTACGCCTTGGGAACACCCTAAGTGTCACACATCATAGAAATATTGGACTTCCCCAAGGTTGCGTCCTCAGCCCCATATTGTTCAACGTCGCAATGGCAGGCCTTCCTCCAGCTATTAAAAGAGCGACTCCTTATACATCGTGCTCTGTCTATGCAGATGATATCTGTCTCTGGACGAGTGCAACAAGACGGGACACGTTAAGGAATGCTATGCAGCCCGCAATCGACACAGTTGTTGACTATTTGGATGCAGTAGGACTCAACGTTTCAAAAGAGAAAACTGCGTATATGCTTTTACCGCACCCGAAGAGACGCTCGTGCCCTAATATTGAACTAAATATTAGCAAGAGCGAAATTCAACGCGTCAGAGTATACAAGTTCCTCGGCGTTACCTTGGACCCAAGATTAAAAGGAAAAAAGCAAGCTGACAGGATAGCCGAAGCATCAACTAAATTGGTAAATGCCATCCGCCGCATTGGCGGACTAAGATGGGGAAATGCTCCAAGATCCATGCTTGGGCTACACACTTCACTTGTTGTGAGCCGCATGATATATGCTCTACCTTTCACGCATCTCTCTGACACACAAAAAACTCGCTTAGAACGCATCCACCGCCGAGGACTACGAACCGCCTTAGGCGTTCCGAGAGCAGCACCTAATGAGTGCGTTTATGCAGAGAGCTCATCTCTAGACCTTAACCTGAGAGCGACACAATCGGTACTCACTCAACTTGTACGTCTTCATCAAACCAGAAGTGGAGTGACGTTGCTAAAGAAACTAGAAGCAAGACGTTCCAAGTTCACCCTACATTTACAAGAGCTATACACTGCTGAATCATCGCTCCAGGAATCTCGTCCCCTAACTTGCACTGAAGAACCTCCATGGCGCGAACCATCAGTAATGTACGATCTACATCTCCCGGGAGTGTATAGGAAGGGAAATCTACCAGGAATTGTACTGCGGCAAATTGCTGAGGAGGTCCTTTCCTCAAAATACCCAGGAGCTCTACAGGTATATACCGATGGCTCCGTTCACTTTGGAACGTGCAGCGCTACCGCGGCCTTTGTAATACCAAAGGAGAACACGACATGGAGCGGCCGTTTTCAAGCGGTGGTCAGCTCCACCACGGCAGAGCTTAAGGCCATTGAGGAAGCACTTAACTACATTACCTCACATACCCCACAAACTGTAGTGCTGGTCACCGATTCAAGAGCGGGCCTTCAACGCCTAGCTAATCCTGACTCCATGGACGAAACGACGGCCACCATACGACTT